>JAODAL010030999.1:0-49101 GCA_025379985.1 Phyllomedusa bahiana | reverse complement strand
GCGACAGGCCTTCCACGCTGATCGGGCCCTGGAATCTCAGTAATGAACAGCATCCCCAATCTGTTTTCATGGTTAATGAAAACCTGCACCCAGCAGTTTCCCTCCCTCGCCTCCTATAACGGCCAAAATGTCGTTATAGCATCATCACATCCTCCAACATGAAGCGCCCAAAGTCAACTTGTACCCACCACTGTGGAAAATCCATTTTCTGGACCTTTGATGACAAAATGCGGTTGGGGGTCAAAGGCATGTTAAAAGTCAAGACCAAAGAGGATGTTTTCCTGCCTGCCCCCCAGTTATGTGCCACAGAGAGGAGAAGGAGCCATTCAATGGGCAAAAATCAGGCGGTTGGCACCCCTTGCAGCCCCCTTTTGTTTTAGCCCGCACCCCTGATGCGAATGTCAGGACGGGGGAGCCCGTTTTTGATGAATGATGAACGACATGCGGACCCCAACGGGGTCTTTTCGCAAATTTTTGCGAGCGCTTATCACTGGACAGGAGAAGACGATGGGCATGTCAGTACGGATCCCGCCTCAAAAAGGGGAGGGCGGCGCAGAAGCCCCGCTGATATATTCCGCCACCACCACCCCAAACCCCAGCTCCTCGTAAAAACGTTTTCAAAAAGGTCCAGGACCTCTCAACCTGGGCCTTCTTTAACAAACCCCTGATTCCCCAGCGTGTATTGCGCCTTTGCCGTAAAAATAAGTAGAGGCAAGAACCCTTGGTGTTTAACCCCCACCAACTGTCTATCCATGCAGCAATGCATGATTGAAATGGAGGGAACACTTGCCAAAAAGGCCAGACCGACGCTGGGCCCCAAACCCCTGTCAAACCCCCTCTCCCGCCTCCTCCTCCTCCTCCCCCCCCAAGCGTTCCTCCTGCCCCTGTCTCTCAGAGTCATGATCGGGGTACCTCCGCTTCAGCCCCCACCGTCCCCGGGACCACCACACCCCAGGAACCCATCCTCCCCTTCTCCTCCCCCCATTTGACGACTGACGCCGACAGCGGCCACTAGCACCCGCCTTTGTCTTCCAGGTTTGGGAGAGAAGAAACCTTTAAACCCAAACCCTCCCAAAACCAAAAAACCTGAATTCGGCATTGCCAGCTTTTTGGCCCCTTGGAAATTTTGCCCTTTGTCTGGTGGACACAGAAGGGTTCTCCACTTTGGCCTTGCCCGCCCCCAATACCAGATGCCGAGCAGGATTTCTTTGCTAGAAAAGCCGTCCCTGCCCTGGCCACCACGTGTACTAAAAATTTTTAAGCGCTTTTTTCTGCACTGTGGCCCGGGAAAAGCCTCTGACCCCCGACACAGGAATAAGCATGGCCAAAGGGCCACTATATCTCTGTGACAGCTCACTGGGTGAGCTGGGTGGATGTCCCTGGGGGTAAACGGTGGCTCTCAGGCTCGGCGCAAACGCTCTTCAAAACCGCAGGGATGGTGCAGGGTTCTTTCCCCCAAGGTCCTCTGGTGGCATCACGTGCCCATAGAAACCAGCCGTGTTTGAAATTAATCTGTCTTGGAGACCGTCCACACACTGGTCAGGAGCTGTGGACGGCTCTCCTCAACGAGACCGAGCGCTGGCTGGGTGACAAGAAACTTGTGCCAGGCAAGGTGGTGTGCGATAAAGGGTGAAATCTGCTGGCCGCCCTTAAGATCGGTAGGCTGGAGCACATGCCTTGCCTGGAACATGTCATGAACCTTGTCGTCCAGAAATTTCTAAAGCGCTACCCGGGTCTGGACTGCCTGCTGAGGAAAGCTCCCAAGTCTAAGTTTCACACTCCTCCGCCGTCGCACCCTGCTTCGTCCCGCCTGGCTGCGTTGGGAGCGTCAGCTCGGCCTCCCCCCGTCAAACCCTTCATTGTTGACGTGGCAACACGCTGGAATTCCACCCTCCACATGCTCCAGCGATTGTGGCAGCAGCACAATGCCATTACGCATACGAAGTGACACATGGGCCCGACAAGCAGCGGTGCGGACCTCGGGTGTTTTAGCCACCGAGAGTGGAAGGCAGGTGAAAGAGCTCTGCACCATCCTTGCCAGTTTTGAAGAAGCCACCAAAAAGTCAGTGCGGAGATGCCCTTGTCAGCATGAGCATTGTGTGATCTTAGTTCTGGAACGATCGTTGGACACTCTGAAACAACAGGGCCCGCCAGCGACGGAGGCGGTGATGGACACAGATGCGGACATGGAGCCTTTCTCTCCTCAAATCCACAAGGCCCGACAGTTTCACAAATTTCATCGGGCTTCATTAGGCAGTGGTTCGGTGTCCAGGGGTAGTGCAAGGGGCGCATCAGCTCTCGGGTGCATCATCTCAGGCAAGTCAGGGCTGTGGTTGAAGCTGTGGGCCCGGGGGAAGCGGAGGAGGAGAGGAGAGGAAGGAGGGGGTATTCCGAGACACCGACGTTACCGACGACCCTGCCTTGGAAAGGGGTTTGGCATGAATTTGAGGCGGAGGAGGAAGATGAGGAAGATCAGTTTGCTAGTGCCCCTCGACCCAGAGGCTTGGGAAATCAAGGCTCCATCTCTCACATGAGTGCTTGGATGCTCCATTTCCTCCAACATGATCCTCGCATTAAGGCCACCCTCCTGGATCCCCGGTACAAAACAAAACTCAGCACTTTCCTTCCACCCACCCAAATAGAGAGTAAAATGCAAGAAATGGAGACCTTGCTGATTGAATCAACTGGAGACATCTGTTGTGTCTGATTCACATTCTTCAATTGTCACGGTGGAAACAACATCAGCGACGTGACAGCAGTAGAGTGCCCAAATACCGTAGCGGCAGCAGCAGGCAAGGTGGCAGAAGCCTAATGGGTGACCTCTGGCAATTTTTATTTATCACCTCACCAATGCATGCAATGCAGGGCACACATCCAACACATAGAGACCAGCTTAAGATCATGGTGCACGACTATCTGCATCTCACCACCGATGTTTTTGGGTGTGTTTCCGGGCCCAATAGACTTCTGGGTAAACCAAAATGGACGAATAGCCCGAGCTCGCTCGCCACGCCATAGAGGTGTTGTCCCTGCCTAGCAGCCAGCGTCATATCTGAGCGGACCCTTTAGCACAGCTGGAGGAGTCATTCAGACAAACGCATCCGGCTTTCCACAGATAATGTGGATCGTTTGACTTTCATCAAAAAGAATCAGGCATGGGTCTCTGATATGTTGTGGCCCCAATTGCCGAGGTCACCCATTAGTTGCCGGTCTACTTCACATTCCCTTCAAACAGAAATGGTCCTCTTGAAAATTTTTTTAAAATGATCATTTCTTACTGCAATTTTTATTCTCTTTTCCCAACAGTTCATTTTGCCTGGTTTGCTGTGAGGAGACTGTAAAAGACAGCAAGGTTTCATGACAACACCGTATTCCATTTACTCACTTCATCTTTCGAAGTTTTCGCATTGTCAATAGGGTTGAGGTCCTGCTGCTGTTTGATACAGCTATAATTATGGTCCTTTGGACAAGAAATTGTGGCTTTCTAAGTGGCATTTTCTCCATCACAATTTTTAACAGTGGCTGAGAAGTCTATTTATAATTTTTTGGGGTCATGTTGCTGTGAGATACAGCAATAATCATGGTCCTTTGGAACAGAAGTGTGGCTTTTAAAAGGGGCATTCTCCCTCACAATTTTTAATAGTGGCTGAGAAGTCATAATTTATAATTTTTTGGGGTCATGTTGCGTGAGATACAGCAATAATCATGGCCCTTTTGGGGTACAGAAAGTGGCTTCTAAGTGCATTTCTCCCCCCACAATTTTAACAGTGGCTGAGAAGTCATTTTTATAATTTTTTGGGTCATGCTGCTTTGAAATGCACCAATACTACAGATCCTATTCTAAAAATTTTTTGTTTCTAACAGACATTTGTTCTTCACAATTGTCAAAAGTGGCTCAAGGGGCATGTTTGAATTTTTGGGGGGATTTTTCTGTGACATGCAGCTATACTACAGGTCATATTATAAAAAATTGTTATTTCTAACAGACATTTTTTCTTCACAATTTTCCAAAGTGTGCTCAAGGGTCATGCTTTGAATTTTGGGGGGATTTTGCTGTGACATGCAGCTTACTACAGGTCCTATTAAAAAAAAATGTTTTTTTCTAACAGACATTTGTTCTTCAAATTGTCCAGAGTGGCTCAAGGGTCATGCTTTGAATATTTGGGGGCATTTTGCTGTGACATGCAGCTATACTACAGGTCCTATTATAAAAAAAAATGATGTTTCTAACAGACATTTGTTCTTCACAATTGTCAAAAGTGGCTCATGGGTCATGTTTTGAATTTTTGGAGGCATTTTGCTGTGACATGCAGCTATACTACAGGTCCTATTATAAAAAAATGTTGTTTCTAACAGACATTTGTTCTTCACAATTGTCAAGATTGGCTCAAGGGTGATGGTGCTGTCAGAAACAGGAATAGATAGGACACTGTTAATGGACACATATTGCAAAAAAGACTTGTTTTTTGCAAGATCTTTAACATAGCTAGCAATCCTTTTTGAGACAACCCATTTAATACAATTAAAAAAGAGAAACAAAGACATGGTGGGATTCCATCCTTTTAAAAATGTGTTTTCTAGAATTAAACTACTAAAAAACTTGCATGTACAAAATAGCTGGTAAAAAAATTTCCTCTGAATTATACAAGGGAGGTACAGGAAAATTTTTACCAGATGTAGGTTATTCAGAGGACATGGAGTATGGAGCACGGACAGAGAACAAAGTACAGAGACAATTTCCTCCAGCACATTGAGTAAAATGAGAAAAAGAATACCAAGAAAAAAGGGCACCTGGGTGGAACAGGAGCGTTAACCACCAGTATTTCCAAGTGAAGCTCAATTGGTCCACACTCATACGGAGGGGCAAGAGCTAGCCACAGGGCCGCCGATAGGGGGGTAGAACCAGTACGCCCGTACCGGGCCCGGCCAGAATGTGAAGCAAGAGGGGCCCACCGCCGTTGGCAGGTACCGCCCCCCTTACTTCATTATAATGGTAGAGAGAAGAGGCCGCAGACCTTTTCTCCCTACCATGATATATCCCCCACTGCGCCCCGGCGCTGCAGTGGTGGAGTGCAGGGGCCCTGGCGCAACTAAGGTGGAGAGGAGGGGTCCAGCACTATTGAGGGGGAGGGGCCCGGCGCTGCGAGTCACGCTGCGCACCCTACTGATCTCTATCATTAACTTACTTCTTCTTCAGAGCGCAGCAGCCCGTGACTGAGCAGCCGGGCGGCCCCTCCTCCTTCCTCCGGCCGGGGGCGGGCCTCACTGATTCAAATGATCGCGCTTCCTGCCTTCGGAGGAAGGAGGAGGGGCCGCTCGGCTGCTCAGTCACGGGCTGCTGCGCTCTGAAGAAGAAGTAAGTTAATGATAGAGATCAGTATGGCGCGCAGCGTGATTCGCAGGGCCGGGCCTCTCCCCCTCAATAGCGCTGGACCCCTCCTCTCCACCTTAGTTGCGCCGGGCCCCTGCACTCCACCTCTGCAGCGCCGGGCCACTTACCAGTCCTGTGGGGGCCCCCATAAGGCCCCTGTAGTTTGGGGGGCCCCCATAAGGCCCCTGTAGTTTGTGGGGCCCTCATAAGGGCCCTTTAGTTTGTGGGGGGCCCATTCAAGGCCCCTAAATGTTGTGGGGCCCCTTGAAGGTTGTGGGGGCCCCGTTCAAGGCCCCTGAATGTCATGAGGCCCCCACAAACTACAGGGACCTTATAAGGGCCCCACAATATACAGGGGCCTTATGGGGGCCCCCATAGGACTGGGAAGTGGCCCGGTGCAACTGAGATGGAGTGGTGGGTCCCGGCACTTCTGAGGGGGAGAGGAGGGACCCAGCGCTACTGAAGGGGAGTGGCCCACTCTGCGAGTCGCACTGTGCGCCATAGTGATCTATCTCAAGTGGCCAGTAGCGCCGGGCCACTTGCCAGTCCTGTGGGGGCCCCCATAAGGCCCCTGTAGTTTGTGGGGCTCCCATAAGGCCCCTGTAGTTTGTGGGGCCCCCATAAGGCCCCTGTGGTTTGTGGGGCCCCCATAAGGCCCCTATAGTTTGTTGAGCTCCCATAAGGCCCCTATAGTTTGGGGAGCTCCCATAAGGCCCCTGTAGGTTGTGGGGCCCCCATAAGGCCCCTGTAGGTTGTGGGGCCCCCATAAGCCCCCTAAATGTTGTGGGGCCCCCATAAGCCCCCTGAAGCTTGTGGGGCCCCCATAAACCCTCTGAAGGTTGTGGGGCCCCCATAAACCCTCTGAATGTTGTGGGGACCCCATAAACCTTCTGAAGGTTGTGGGGCAACCATAAACCCCCTGAAGGTTGTGGGGGCCCCATTCAAGGCCCCTGAAGGTTGTGGGGGCCCCAGTCAAGGCTCCTGAATGTTGTGGGGCCCCGCTCATGGTCCTGGAAATTTTTGAGGGCCCACTCGAGTTCTCCCTCTACTAACGGGGACCTTCTACCTGGCTACCTTCCTACAGGGACCCACTATCTACTTACCTATGGGGGTCCCTATAAAACTAGCTACCAGGGCACCAAAGGGGTAATTATTACTATGTGGGGAACTATGGATGGGGAGTTTGTTCATAGGGAGATGTGTACAGGTGGGATTGTGAGTCTCAGGTGTTTGTGTTGGGAATTCTGCAGGGACGAGTGGTGTCCAGGAGAAGTCCTCATGGTGTCCAGGACCGAATGGTGAAGAAAAGGGAAAGTGAATGACTTATCAGACGACGTCACCTGTGAGTCACTAAATATAACTGTACTGTGTGCACTTGTATCAACCATTATGTATGAAAACTGTCTTCTAGGTGAAGACTTTCTTTGTCGCACATAGCAACCAATCAGAGCGCCCCTTTATAGTGCTCTGGAAAAATGTAAGGGGCGCTCTGATTGGTTGCTATGAGCAACAAAGAAAGTCTTACACCTAGACAGTTTTCATACATGTCATTCTATATGGTCATTGAATGGTGGTAATATTGGTCTTATTGTGAAGGATTATATTCAGTAACAGTATTGTGCCATTATTCTGCATCTTTGGAGTTATGTGGTGATGATGTGGCGGTATTATTTGGTCTTTGTATATTGTGGTTATATTGGTAATATCGGCCTTAGTATGCTGGTTTGGTCAGTAACATCATAGTGATATTAGTCACCATATGTAGTGATATGTGGCGGTACTATTCGGTCTTTGTATATTGTTGGGTTATATTAGACTGGGTATACTGGTTTGGTCAGTAACATAGTGGTGACACACATTGATCATGCAGTGTTATTTGCTGGCCCTTGTATAATTCATCATTACTGCAATATAAACTGTATGTTGTATCATTCAACAAGAACTAAATCCAAAGACAATTGCGCAATTGCATTTTTTTTTTTCTGGAGTTGGTTGGCAGTGGTTGCTGGGTGTGGTTGTTAGGGGCGGAGCGATGGTGTTGACAGGGGGCGGGGTTGACAGGGGGCGGGGTTGATGGGGGGCCCAGGTGTTTTAGCTGTAGGGGGCCCCGAAATTTCTGACGGCAGCCCTGGCTACCCAGGTCTTGACTGTGTACTGAGGAAGGCTGGAGGTCTTACCTCACACTTCCGCTTCCGCACTCTGCTTAGACACGACTGTTGACGTTGCGCCGTCATAAGGGCATTTTAACCTGCGTGTTAATAGATGACAGATGCCAGCCTGGGCTCTCACCGCACCCACTGTAACTCCGGCCCTGGCTGCTGAACCTGCGTGTTAATAGATGACAGACGCTAGCCTGGGCTCTCACCGCACCCACTGTAAGTCTGTCCCTGGCAGCTGGACCTCCGCGTTAACAGATGGCTGATGGCAGCACTGGCTCTCACCGTTAGGGGCAATCAGGAGAGCTTCAAATTTCTCTAAAAAATCAGATTTTGAAAAGGTGATTTCTGTGAGGTTAAGTAGTGTCAAAAAGGGCTCCAGGGCTGGACACAAATTGCACAATTTGAGGCTTAAAATTTTCTGGGGCTGGAGTCACTATGGGGGTCGCATCATCTGATCTCCAGGGGAGTCTGTCCCTAATCACTGAAGAAGGATTTGGAGGAAAAATGAAACCATTGAATTGATTGGCTGAATCACTCTCAGAAGCCAGGAGGGCAAATGTCTTCTCAACTAAGAAGTGTTTTGGGGATGATTAGGACATTTTTATTACTTATGGGGTGTGCGGACGAATTAACACATCTACACGTGTAAAAACTATAAATAAAACTTCCCTAAATAAATTCTGTAAACAAATGTCAGTTACCAAAAAATATACTAAATGACAGTCACTGTACAAAATAGCATAGTGCCACTTTGTGATCTGTGGATCAAACAGGTTTAAGAGTCATGCTGTGGCCCAGGACAGGTATGGTCAATGTCCAGTGAAACTAAAATGGTGGTTGAAAGACTCCTTTTTCCGGCACTTTTTAAATCTGGGGGTCATGCAGGTTTGGGGCTCATGCTGCGTTCCAGGACAGGGATAGTCTATGTCCAGTGAAACTAAAATGGTGGTTGAAAGACTCCTTTTTCCGGCACTTTTTAAATGTGGGGGTCATGCAGGTTTGGGGCTCATGCTGTGGTCCAGGACAGGGACAGTATATGTCCAGTGAAACTAAAATGGTGGTTGAAAGACTCCTTTTTCCGGCACTTTTTAATCTGGGGGTCATGCAGGTTTGGGGCTCATGCTGTGGCCCAGGACAGGTATGGTCAATGTCCAGTGAAACTAAAATGGTGGTTGAAAGACTCCTTTTTCCGGCACTTTTTAATCTGTGGGTCAGACAGGTTTAATGGTCATACTGTGGTACAGGACAGGTATAGTCAATGTCCAGTTCAACTAAAATGGTGGTTGAAAGACTCCTTTTTGCGGCACTTTTTAAATCTGGGGGTCATGCAGGTTTGGGGCTCATGCTGCGTTCCAGGACAGGGATATTCAATGTCCAGTTCAAGTAAAATGATGGTTCAAATCATACTGCCTTCTGGCACTTTTTAATTTGTGGGTCATGAAGGTTTAAGGGTCATGCTGTGGTGCAAGACAGGGATAGTGAATGGTCTGTGATTTTTTTTCTGTGGCTTTTATAACCTAAGTGTGTTGCCTAAGATGTAGCACGTATCCATTTGACTGTTGTGGATGTTAATTCCAGCTTCTCCAGCCCTGTTTGGGTGTAAGAATGAAGGTGTTGTTGCTCTCCCATAGACTTTAATGGTCATCGGCGATAATCTATTATTGACTATCGTATATCTTATTGATAATTGCTGATATCGACTATCAACCCAATGACGATAGTCAACGTAATCGCTCATCACTAGTAGAGATACATGCAAACTGCAGTTTGGGGTTTGGGACCCAACGACAGGATTCTGTAACCAGATAAAGGTGAATCTTGGGCGGTAACTGTGAGGTTCACACTGGTGAGCAGCTGCACCGGTGGTATCTCTGATTAGTAATTATGTTGCGGCTATTTAAACGAAAACAGACTCTCCCTGCACGGGCACTGACGACTGTAGAATTAGTCAGAGCGAGAGAAGGAAAGAAATATGTGAAGGAAGTGAGTCGCTTGTACAAATTAGCTGGATTGCCGTCAGACGGCAGACTGCAGCCCAGTATGTGGAAAGAGATACTTAATACAGGAAGAGGCATGCTGGAAGATAAGGGATTATTAGAAACTGCACAGGCTCATCTCAGAGTTGCGAGGGCTTTGCAAGTTATAGGTTATGCATAAGTTAAGGGAGAAGGAGGTGATGAAAAATCTGAAATGCTGTTTGGTTATGTAAAATCTGATGTGCCAAAATCAAATGTAACTGCAACTGTTGATGCGCCACCGCCCTATGATGGCGCTGGAAATGGACCGGAAGGGTGGACCTGCACCATGTGTGGGTTGCAGAACCCAGACTTCCGTGAAATGTGCATCAGCTGTAGGGCACCACGCCCTCATCTGTGCATTTCCTGTCCCACTTCCATTGCAATGTCATCTTTGGGTGCGGCCGGAAGTGGGGCAACAGGAACTTCCTGTGGCGGCCATCTTGGTACACCCTCTGGTGGCCATCTTGGTAGGCCAACAGGAACTTCCTCTGTCGGCCATCTTGGTATACCCACTGGAACCCGGAACACACCCTTGTATCCGGTAATAACGACTTCCGGAACCTATTACACAGGCCAATTTTCCGCTGGGCCCCACAGCCCAGAGGAGGCTCAGTCACCTCCTCCTCCGGTTGTCTCATTGTTCCCAGTGTAAAACACCCGGGAACCCCAACTGGTTGACACGACCATGTTTGCTCCGCTTCCGGAACTCCCATTATCTGACATCACCACTCCCGATGCCCCATGGGTCCCGCCTCAAAGGACCCAGTCCCATGCCTCGGTATCATATGACCCACCCGGTTCTGAGATAGGGGATCCTACCATTACAGAACAATGGATGGGGGTGTTTCAGAGAATGTACACCACTATGTCAGGGGTACAGATCACTATTAGTGTGTGTTATGTAGATCTTAGTACGCTTAATGTGGGGGCCATGGTAAACGCTTGATTAACTCAGATTTGGAGCATAGGTCAGAGTTAGCACGCCTGCTGTTAGAACTTGGAGGTCCCCAGATACAAGCAGATAGCAGGACCTTAGTAGCCCAAGGCAACCGAGTGGAAGTAGGGGACATAGCTGTCACCGGCCCTGGTCGCCTTCCCTGATATATCCTGATCCATGCTGTAGGCCCAGTTTATGACGAAACCATCCTGAAGACAGTCGCCGCTTGCTCAGGTCAGCCATATGGAACCTCTGGTATATGCATCCCAATGTGAGAAAGAAACGCATGCCTGACAGATCAATAGCTCTGCCACTAATTTCTTCAGGCATCTTGGGTCCCCTATGAGTGACTGTATAGAAGAAGTGGCGAACATAGTGCAACAATACATTACAACAAAACCCCACCACCTTAGTGAAATCAAGATAGTGGAAAATTCCCAGATGCTGCTGATGCTGTAAAGAGAGCCTTTACTAACAGGATGGAGCCAAGCTACTGATGTCCAGCCCCCCCCTACACCACCTACTTTCCAGATGCAATATTCTGAAGTTGATTCCTTTTAATATGTAAATCAACGTTTTAGAAATAATCCATTTACTCCACAGCCCATTAGGCCTGCACCACAGCCTCCAGAAACCGAGGATGAACCCTCAGGTATGTCAAGTTTACCCCAAATCAAGTTTCAACTCTGGTGAATCAGCTCCCGGATCCAGAAAAGCACCCTATGCCTTTTTATAGAAGATTGGTACAAATACAGAAGACCTATGCAGCAACCTGGCAGGATCTAATGGTTTATACTTGAAATCAAGGCCACAGATAGCTATCTACCTATAATAAAGGCACCCCTGGATGATGCTAGATCACCTCCACAGATTCATGGGAAATCGGGCGTGACCTTATGTGAACAATTGAAGAAGGGGACAGGACATGCTCACAGACCAAGCGTGTCAATGCAAGATGTCCAACAAGAAGAAGATGAATCTGTGGACAAATATGCAGCTCCGCATCATGCAACAATTTAAAGAATTGGGAAATTCTCAGCTCAAAACAAGCCCCATGCTCTTTGTTGAAACGTGCATTCATGGATGGGTTACAAGAACATTAAAAGGGACAAGATTATCTCTGTCAGGCCTGAAACTGTGACTCTACCACGAAGGAAGTGTTATTATTGCCAAAGGGTTCCATAAAGCACTGTTCAAGGAGAAGAAAGAATGGGAAGAAAAAGAAAAGTAATGATGATGACCTCAGGTCAGGGGGGGACACAGACCAAGAAAAGTGTGAGTGTGTGTTACCAATGATGCCAAACCTGACTCAACAAAATTCAAGTGTATCAACCTTTCCTAAACCACAGTACGGGATGCACCTCCGCAGACACCACCGATTTATCAGCAACCCTACCAACTTTTTTGCAGGACATTTCTGCAAACCACAGACTCGCACCTGAGGCAGAGGCCTGCTTCCTGAGACTAAAAAACTTACTCTCAAAGTTTCCTGCTCTGGGTATCCTGGCTACTCACAACTTCCCACCTCTTTTTCTCCGAACATCAGGGCCATGCCTCTGGTGTTTTGGCTCAAAAACATGGAGATCATGTGAGACCTCTAGGATACTACTCATGCAAGATAGATCCTGTTGCACAGACTGCTCCTACTTGCCTCAGAGCTGTTGTCGCTGCACAACTTCTTCTTGACAAGATTCAAGACATCTTTTTGGGGACATCCTGTGTCTATCTTGGCACTCATGACCTTCAAGGGATCTTGAAAAATTTCTCAACAACCTCACATCTCAAGCAACGTAACCTTCGACTTCAATGCTCATTACTGATGCCTGAAAATGTAACCTTGAAGAGATGCACTACCCTCAACCCAGCCACCCTGCTTCCTCTCTCAAGGGGGGAAGATGGAGACCCGAATATCACACAAGATGAAGATAAAGGGACACTTCTAATGATCATGACTGCCTTGAACAGATGGAGGCTGAAATTTCCCACCTTCCTACTGTCTCTGTTTTCCAAGCGGGAAAGAACTATGATTATGTCTTCTTCACAGATGGATCCGATATGCAGATGAACAAGGACGATTCCAAAATAGGATTTGCTGTGGTTCCCTTGCACGAACCGTGAAGGCTGCATCTTTACCTTCGAGTATGTCACCCCCAGGAACCCTGAACTTTTGGCTGTAACAGAAGCTTGCAAGCTCGCTGAAGGAGAGACTGTGAACATATACACTGACTCAGCCTACATTATGGAGGGGCCCCATGACTTCGGCCTGAAGTGGGCCCTGCGGGGTTTTCCCAGACAGCCTAGTGGAACACCAATCAAAAACCCAAAGAGACTGTTCAGACCTTGATGTATATTTCTCCAGCTGCCGCCCAAGTGCTGTCTTGAAAACCAAAGCTCATGGAAAAATGGAGACAGAGGAGGCCAGGGGAAATTACAACGTGATCAGGTCGCAAAGGCCGCACCCCCTCCCCCAGTAATTCGAGAGAAAGAGAGTGGCTGTATACGTACTCACAAGAACAGAGAAAAAAGAAGCTAGGAGGAAAGAAGAAGATAGAAGAAGAGAAGAAGAGGAAGCTAAGAAGAATGAAAAGGAAAGGGAAAAAAAGAGATGAAGAACAGAATCAAGGAAGAAATATACTGAACCCAGGTGCTGACCTGCTGAGACAATTTCAAACCCAAATAAGCCCAAAGAAAGGAGGAGTTGGGATATGCAATGCTTGTAACCAGGAGGACTGGGACAAACGCCACAAAGCATCTGGCCACACCATTGTACCCTTTCCAACGGATCCAGATTGACCACATCGAGTTGCCCAAGAGTGGAAAATACAAATATGTCCCAGTGGTGGTGGATATGTTCCCGGGTGGCAAAGAGGGCTACCCAGTCCCCTAACATGACTGCACAAACTACTGTAAAAAAAAATGCTGACTTGCAAATTTGTGTGCAGGTTCGGAATTCCGGAAGTTATAGAGTCTGATCAAGGACCTGGATTCACAGCAGAAGTAACCAGAGACATTTGGAAGCTAGTAGGAGCTGACCTTGGGCTGCACACTCCATACCATCCCAGAGCTCGGAAAGATCGAGAGGAAAGAATGCCACACTCAAAAACAAAATTCTCAAAGCCAGTAAGGAAACATCACATCCATGGCCAGAGATCCTACCATCACCCCGTACTCTGTCCGAAACACCCCTAGGCAGCCCCTGGTCTCACGCCTTATGAGATATTATTCTTAGGCCCGCCTAGGTTAGGACAATTACTATCCACAACGTTGAGTGCAGGGAATGAAAAACCTTGTAAAATATGTCATAAGTCTGTGTAATGAATTTAAACTAACCCATGCCGCAGTGTTTTCCTCTATTCAGATCCTGACTCAAAATCAGAACACCCCCAAACTACAACTGGTGATTAAGCTCCTGGAGCCAAGAAATCATCATGAATCACTCCTTTATCCTTTATTACAAATTTGGTTGTTTGGGTGTGTCTGAAAATACAAGGGGAACAACCCAGGGGGTTGGCTGGGGAATTCAAAGCTAGGGATCAGAATAAACCAAGCTGAACCAATAATACCACAAATAAAGATAAAAAAAAAGGGGTAGATTGGATAAATTTTATCCTTATAACCAACAGAGATTTGTAAACCACTCCCGAAATATCCTGCGAAACATAATTGAGCAATTAGAAGCTATATCAATCATGGCCTACCAAAATAGCCTAGCATTGGAAAATATCTTAAAAGACATTCACAAGAGGGGATTGTGAGAAAATAAAGTGTGAAGGTTCCTTTAGGAGTGACCGTTCTTGGCTTCCAGACCCTAGAATTTCTATCAGTCTTTATCCCTTATTTTTTGAGTAAAAACAACATGTTCACCAAATTTTCCAGGTTTCCCTAATATGGATTGCCAGCAATCCACAAAACTGTCACTGCTAGGGACTGCTCTAAGGTAGCACCTGGTGGTCATTTTGGTCAACCCCCCCATCATCCTCACCATCAGAGGCAATGTAGAAGAGACCGGCGATCGCTTAGTTACGCCCCCTTGGAGCAAGTCTGGCAGTGATGCAGTGGGTTTATTACCCGCTCCACCTGTCCAGGTAGCCATCTAAACACGGTGAGACATATTTATTCTAGCTTAAGTTTAACAGGCGAAGAGGAACAAAGCACATTGGAACAGATCATGGGGTTCACACAAAATTAGGGAAAAATTTGTATTTAGGGGGGATTGTCAAGTCTGATATACATATATATGAGTGTTGTATATTTTTATACATTTATTTCCCTTTTTACTTTTCAAATTCTAATTTTCCCTGCTACTAAAAATGCTCAGCTAAAAAACTATGCAATATAAATGGCGCCGACATCCTGTGTACCGCACCCAGATGACGTCAAATATTTACTGGAAATCAGATGTTTTATCAGAAATAAGATGACTTTCTGGAAAACCACCTGAGATGATGCTAATATTGCGGTTAATCCAACCAATAAGAAGTGGACAGCAGAAATGTCTGATTTGTTGCAATAATAACCAGCCTTAACCATGCCCTTCCTTTCCCGTGTATATATACTTGTGGGACATAATAAACTCCAGGAAGTGCTGATGGGACAGGGGGAGAGCATTAGCTGGGTTTGAAACGGAACTTTGTATCTGTGTCATTCTTAGCACAGTGCACACATGCTATTTGAGATTGGGAATAACTGACTGACCCGGGTATTGTCGTTTTCACGACCACGACAGGTTCTGTTATATTTGGGGGCCTATAGCAGACCCCTATTAGTATTATATTGTTATTGTTACCGCCATGTATATTTACCCATAATGATTCCACCTGTTCATTATCTGTACCTATATCTTCCCGCAGTGTTGGCTTCAGACAGGATTTTACATAGAGACATACACCTCCCCCCTTCCGGTCTTGGCGATCCCTTCTAAATAGACTGTAACCATTTAAGTTAACCACCCAGTCGTAGCTCTCGTCCAGCCATGTCTCAGTTATCCCCACTATGTCATATTTTTCTTCAGCTATTAGTAATTCTAGTTCATTTATTTTGTTGGTCAGACTCCTGGCACTGGTTAGCACACAATTTAGAGATTTTTTCAGTTTTTATTCCTTTCTCCCTGATCTTTTTAACTATTGCTACACCCTCTCCCTCCACTCCACCCCCTGATGTATTACTAATTCTCAGCTCTCTGTCTTCACTATCTTGCATGCTATATGTGTTGTCCTCCCCATGACTTCCTAGTTTAAATACTTCTCCAACTTCCTGGCCATTTAGTCCCCCAATACAGCTGCCCCCTCCCCATTTAGTTGCAGCCCGTCCCTAGCATAGAGTCTGTAGCCAAGACAGAAGTCAGGCCAGTTCTCCAAAAACCCAAATCCCTCTTTCCTACACCAATTTTTGAGCCACTTATTCACCTCTCTAATCTCCCGCTGCCTTTCTGGTGTGGCCCGTGGAACATTAGCGAGCTGTGCAATAGAAATCCATCTACGTAACTATTCATCTTATGGAGAAGATCTCATTAACTTTATTTTGTTGGTGGTGGAGTATTTATTTTCTCACAACTACTTTCTGTTTAATCACAAGTTTTAGCTCCAAAAGTCAAGGGGCTTTGATGGGTGACAAATTTTCCCCATCGTTAGCCAATTTGTTTGTTACTTGGTTTGAGGAATTTTTTCCTTTTTCTTTGAATAATCCCGTTGCGAACTATAGTTTCTGACATGATTGTTATATAGATAACGTTGTGGTTATTTGTAAATCTGATGTGACGACCATACCAGAATTCATTCAATATTTGAATAATAATGCATTTGGGTTACGATTTACTTTTCAGATTGATAAATCTGTGATGATTTTTTTGAACATTACTCTTTTTGGAGAAAGTAGTTGTGGGAAAGTGCTTAATTCTACATTTAGAAAAGCAACAGCCAGTAATAATATACTTCATGCTGACTCCTGTCACCCTAGACATACCATAAGAGCCATACTGATATGTGAACTAACTAGGAGTAAACGTAAGTGTTCCTTGAAAACACAATATGTTAAGGAGAGTGGGGAGATTTTTTCAAGACTCAGGCAAATATTTTATGTGGACCCTCAATAGAGCTGCTAAGATAACAGAGGTTAAAGACAGGGATACAGTGCTACAGAACAAGGGAGCTGATAGGAGAGGGGTCAATAGAGAAAGTATAGTATTTGTAACTACCTTTAGTAAGGAGTCCCATTTTATTAAACCTACTGTTGACAAACATTTACCTATATTTACCTATATCAAGAGGAGTCCTTTAATCAACTATTATCAGACAGTTACAAATTTGTCACCAGAAAAGCCCCCACATTATATATTTATCTCTCGCCAAGTATGATTAAAACAAACAAGAAACAAAAAACATGGTTACATTTAAAAGGCTTTTTTAAATGTGGTCTTAGCAGATGTTCTTACTGTAAATTTGTATTCCAAACTAAAAAAAAGTGATCGATCTGATAGATGGTACTAGCTATATTACTAAAGGGTTTATTAATTGTGAATCGAGAAATGTTGTATACTGCGTTGAATGTTGTTTTTGTAAACTTCGGTACGTGAGCTGTACTACGAGGAAATTAGAAGACTGCATTAGAGAATACATTTATGGGTTCTCATGCATAGATTCATGTAGCGTGTCTAATGTTTCCAAACATTTTCATTATGCTCATCAAGGTGATACTTCTAGTTTACATATTGTGGGTATGGAAGTGGTGTCCAGGGCTCCTCGCGGGGATGACAATTAATGTAGATTGTTCAACCGCGAGGGCTATTGGATATTTATGTTAAACTCTAGTGCCCCAAATGGATTAGACCAACGTACTGATTTGATTTTAAATCAGTAATGTTTTAAATGTTATTTTTTCCTGTATGTTCTGGATGCGTGGGGTATGGTTAAATTTAACTCTATTTATGCTGGGCTCAATGTATGAGCCATTGCTAAGACTAAGGAGTTTTCTCTGAAATGCGTCCGCTGCATTTGTAGTTTTTGCATATACCTTTTCCTGATTATGGTTTTATTATGAAATTGTGAAGATTAATCAATTGGCTACTTTATTTAGACATCGGAAGTGATTCCTTTTTTTGGTGCTGGTCACACCATGGACTTTTGCTATTAGATTCATACTTGAGAGAAACAGACTGCCCAGACCGGTGCGCCTGACCCAGGTGAGCTGATTAACTTTATTGAACTACATCTTCAGTGCTGGTCCATGCAAAGATGCACTATAATGCAGTATCTGACTAAAGTAAGTACACCCCTCACATATTTGTAAATATTGTATTTATCTTTTGTATCTCATATCTATTTCTTTATTTATCTAAATCACATTAATTTCTCTTTGTCTTACATCAATCACATCCATCTGTCAATCTACTATAGTACTCTTACACTGAGTTAAACTCCATGGTACCAAATTCTCTTGAGCTTTGGACTAATGTTGGTGTCAGTATAAACTGTCTTTAAAGTTTTATTCATTTTGCAGTCCTTTGCTATTGACTGTTGAATGGTGATTTGTTAATCTAGCTTCATATTTTTATAATTTTGTGACTGACTTCATTTGTTCATTTGTAGAATCACCATTCAACATTCGATAGCAAAGGACTGCAAAATGAATAAAACTTTAAAGACAGTTAATACTGTTTATATACTGTTTATACAGTTTAAAGGGGTTACCTGACTTAAAAAAGGGCTACTACTGCATGTAGCTACAGTAGGAGCCCATTCACATTATGTTTTCTGCCTAGTTTTAGATTTGATACTGGCCATATAATTCCCTAGATGCCGTGGGTCCATGGCGTCTATCTAAATGGTTAACAAAGTGAGGAGGTTCCCTCTGGCACTCATAGGCACCCCTGCATTGTGATCTCAGAGTGCCTAGGGTTGCAGCGGTAGCCAGAGGGCAAATAATAGCCTCTGGGTCTCTTATACAGGGTCTTCTGTAATAGGCTGCCTGTCACAAGTACAGAATACATAGCAATACTGTAATGTAATGCTATGCATTATAAAAGCCCGGTCACATATTAGGAGTATAAAAAAGGATAAAGTAAATTAATGAAAAATGTTTAAACAAATTAAAAATAAAATCAACACAAATCACTGATTATCCTATAAAAAGCATTTTATTTTGGAAAGAAAAATAAAGTTAAACATAATAAGTATTGACGTGCCTGTAATGCTTTTTTCTATAATATTTTCTATCTATCACACATGACCCGCAGTAGAGCGGGTTCATAAATCAGGCACATTCTATACTATTATTATTTAATTGGTGTTTAAATGCCAAAAATCATGTCGCCCTGAGTGTGCATTTTTATTTTAAAAGTGTGCAATATAAAATATTCAGAAAGAGTGGGGCGTGGCCTAGACCTGCATGGCATCAGCAGCTTAAAGGGGTTGTCTCGTTTCAGCATTTGGCATCCGTTTATGCTGGTTGCCAAAGCAGAGCTTGTGAAAAGGAGGGGTGTGTGTCCCTGCAGGACATATCTTCTCTCTCTGCAGACATGCCCTCAAAGTGTGCTTGTGAGGATTCATTCTTTGTGAGCTGGGGGAAGGGAGAGGTTCTCCAGATGTCTTTAAAAGGGAAAAGCTAAGTGTAACTCGATCTATATCTGTAACTCGATTATATCTACATACTTTGTAACTAGAATGGGCATTTGACATTCAGGACTCTGGGTAAGATGAGTGATTTTTTTTTACGTCTCTCTTTCTCTCACACAGTGATATATCCTGCAGATTATTACACCTCTGACCTCTACAGATCTGCAGAACAAAACTATAAGCTTTATCTGTTTGTGTTTACATGGGACTGCACATCTGTATCGCAAAATTGTTTTATATGGGACTGGACTGTACATTTGTTCTCCCATCACTGGGAGATGAGCATAGAGAGGAGATCAGACACCTTTATTTTACATACACAGCCAGCATAGAAAGCTGAGGCAGCTAGTTTCACTTTCATATTACAGTACCGGGGGTGAGTCCCAACAGACTAAACTAAATATCAGTCAGCCAATCACAGCAAATGGGGCGGGGCCCGAACTCAGGCTGCTGATTTAGCTCTAGACACACACAGATTAGCTCATGTCTGCTATACTAAATTATTAAGGTAATGCAATCCAATTACAATAGTGACTATTTTTACTGTCCCTGTCAGTACAGATATGTTCTGTGTATCGATAAAACCTTTTTAAACAGACCCTGCGCCTTATTACTGTTTATACTGTGTCCAGCTCTCCAGAAGACAGTCTATTCCACCTACATACCTTGAAAACTCAAGGATCAATTACTCAAAACTTTATATACAAATAACACTTCCTTAATACTGTGGGGAGCCCTGCTGAAGGCAGTATATGCTAACTACTTGAATAAAGTCCTGAAAAAGACTTGTGGCTCCAGCGTTGGTATAAAAACACAGCTTTATTAGAATTAAACATATGCAAGTTTTTTCCAGGACTTTATTCAAGTATTCTGAGACAGCTGATGGCAGAACAGCGGCTCTCAAGCACAAGTGCAGCTATCGCATAGTGCACGGACGGGTGTGGTATGAGTAATGTACGTCAAGCCGGGAAGTTTGCAGACTAGGATCCCAGAGGGAGAGTGCAGCCAGATCTATGGTCGACTGACAAAGCAAGAAAAGGTGCATATATATCCCATATGAGGTTAAAGATTTTTGGATGTCATATGCATAGAAGCTGGTGGGTGGAGTGGTGTACTGTATTTCTTTTTATATATATTTTGTCTAGTTACAGAAACCGCTTGTACACTTATCCACCATGAAGTGCACATGGAAGTAAACATGTAGTCCTTTAAATATATATGCACACCGCACCTGGGGAATTTTGTATCCATCCGAAAATTGCACATAATGCTTTAATATATAAGATCCACTTATAACACATAAAGTATATTGAAGACTGTTAAGTTAATTTCACAACTAAGAAGCTAGCCATTAATATACACATGAAAATGGATAGACATACAAAACTGGCCCAAGTGTTTGAAGAAACAATTCCAGCACAGAAGGATTTTCCAAATATGCAACAGGTGTTTAATCAATTAGAAAAACTCCAAACAAAGGAACTCAAAATATGGTGGGACCATAAGGCCTCGTTCAGACGGCTTATTTCGCCGTGTATTTGCCGATGGATTGACAATCGTCAATCCGTCGGCAAATCAGTCAGAAACAAGTCACAGCCTATTTTCTATTGATTTCAATAGAAAATACGGCTCGTCGTTCACACGACGCGTATTTCCGTGCCGGATTGCCGCTGCGGATTGACGACGGCAATCCGGACGGAAAAACAATGTGCATGTCAATTATTTACGGACGGATTCACCACCTTCAATGATTGGTGATGGTGAATCCGTCGGGAAATCAGTTACAAATACGTGCCACACTTAGTGGCACTTATTTGCAACTGATTTTCAACTGATTTCAGAACGTATTTACGATCGGCAATCCGATGTAAATACGTTCTGAAATAAGCCGTGTGAACATAGCCTAATACTTTGAATAAATATGTGGAAAAAGCAATTATACCTAATGGCTTACGCCTGAAAAAGGTACCATCTTTTCAGTATACAGAGGATTTTTTAAATGCGTGGAACGGTATTCTTACGGATTGCTCCTTGTCTCTAATGAAATTAATAATGAAATATGAAACATCCTAATTACAACAAATACAACAGGAGATAGGAGAGTTAAAAATCAAAATTAAAGAATATGAAGGAAATGAAGATCACAAAAAATTATATGAGCAAACGAATATCAATATTAATAAACTGGAGGAAATTATCATGGAGACAAAGAGAACAAAATATAGACGGGACAAACAGGATTATGAAAATAATAGGGTTTATACCCGGTTTAAGGATAGAAGAGAAAATAGACTAAGATCCGTATTGAAAACGCAATGGAAAAATAAAAGAAAATGGAAGGGTTAACTTCACGGAAATGGATACTACAGATACATATACACTGATAGTACCTGTAGTGAAGCACCTTGAACTAGGAGTAATGCCAAAAGTGACAATGCACAAGAGAAGGAAGTCCCAAAAAACATAAAAGGAGGGGGAAAGGAAACATCAACAAAAAGAAACAAACAAAGAAAAAAAAATTAAGAAAAAAGAGTTCACATCATGTCTTCCAGATAATGTTCTAGTACTATCTCCTACTATTTTGAGTGAAGTACAATTGGAAGTTCTGACAAAAGGGTTAAATTATGTACCAACTGTGGATTTTGATTTATTTAATACATTGTTAGACATTAATAAGTTTTCTCGTCTATTGACTGTAAAGAGACAATTCATGCAAAATAAAGGGATGGATGTGTCAGAAGATACAATAGACAAAGAAGAAAGTATGCACAAGGAATGGGATAATGATTATAGTAATTTGTACTTTCAAGAACAGATGAACCCTTTTTTCTCTACAGGATTTAAATAGGGAGGGGGAGGATGAGCAGGATAGGGTTACTGCAGAGACGCAATCCAGGGTATCCAATCCATACTATTATCCATTTAAATCTAGAGTACCAGCACTAGATATTTTTCAGCAAACGATGGAAAGAGAATTAAAAGGATTAAAAAATGGGTCTAAAGATAATTATCCGGGTATAAAAAATAATATGACCAAGAAAGAATATAATGCACTTCATCAACTGAGTAAAAACAACAATTTAAGAATTAAAAAATCTGACAAAGGTGGCCACACAGTCGTTATGGACTCTGGTCTATATGAAAAACAAGTAAAGAATTTGCTCAATGATGGGGTGACTTAAAGAATATTAGTAACAAATCCTACGGAAATATTTTCTAAAAGATTAGAGAAACTTGTTGAGGAAGGTGTGTCATTAGGAGCATTAACTCCCAAAATGAAAGGATATCTGTTACCAAAAAATCTGGTTATTCCTATTTTTTATGGGGTACCAAAAACACAATAGGTATTTTCCCACCAAGTATGAGACCAATATTATTGGGGAAAAATTAATTAGGAGAATGCCTAAGCATATGGGTTGATAAATTACTTCAACCACTAGTGCAAAGAACACCAGGATATATAAAAGATAGCAAAGCAGTGATTGAGATCTTCAATAATTTTCCATGGCAAAAAGAAGATATGGGTTACATGTGACGTGGTTGGGCTGTATTCAAGTATCCCACATAATTTGGCACAAAGAGCAATTAAATTCTATTTAACACTTTACAGTGATTATGAGGAAGGATTGAAGATTTTTCTACTTTTGGCCATTACATTCTTATTAGAACACAATTATTTCACATTCAATGGTGAAGATTTTTTACAGTTGGTAGGAGTGACTATGGGGGCGACATTTTTAACCTCATTGGCAAACCTATATATGGCCTGGTGAGAATGGCAGACTATATATAATGATTCTAACCTTTCTGGAGCTTTTGCTCTACAATTAGCTGCACCTGTGAATTTTTTCCCAGTTAGCATAAAGGCTAGAGTTGCTAGCTTCTGGTTTCAGTTTAGTCCAGCAATCAAGCTGTGAACATGGCCCAAAAATATGTGGTGTTTTTTGAGTTAGTAATGTCCCATTTTTGTATGTTTTTTTCTGTAAAGTGTTGGCGTAGGGATTCACAAGACATGAGTAGCCGTGATGAGGCTTGTGAGCTTGTTTATTGGGGCCCCCATACCAACTAATACCTCATATTTAAATTTTTTCCAGTATATCATATTTTTTATCTGCCCAACAGTGCTGGGGAGCGGAGGGTGCCTGTGTTTTGTGTTGGACACCTCGAAAGTGCTGGGAAGCCCGCCTAATCTAATAGTATGGGTGTCACTAATAGGTTGTAAGCCAGCATGGTGTAGCACACGTATTTATATTTATGGCACCCTTCTGTATCGCCTTATTATATGCAATTGTAGTACCAGAAATCACCCCCCTCATGCAGTGAGAGTGTGTGAGTGGTTGTTTTATTGGTATTTTTGCATTTGTGCAATCTCCCCATGCATTATACTGCGGCTTTTCTGCATGCTGGTGTGAACAGGTGTCAAGTTGGTGTGCAGTTTTTCATCTAATTGTTCCCCAAGCAGTGGGGATATGTGAGCTTTTTCTCCTCAATTAGCTGCACCTGTGAATTGTTGTGGTGTTTTTTAACCTTTCTGGAAATCAAATAAGATCGTACGGAAGGTACATAGACGATCTTCTGATAGTATGGAAAGGGGGATGTACCTTCCGTCCAAAAAATCATACATGAATAATAATCCCTTAAATTTAAAATTTACACATCATATAGAGGAAGATCAAATCAATTTTTTGGGATATACAACTTAAAGTGGATTTAAGTCAGCAGAAAGTAGTTACTACTCTTTTTACCAAACCTAATGCCGGAAATAATTTGTTGAGAGCAACCAGTTAGCATCCACGTCATCAAAGCCATACCAGTAGGCGAATATACCCGTGCTAAAAGTACATGTACTAGGAACAGGATTATGAGTAAGAAAAAAATAAAATGAAAGCAAAATTTAAGGAAAGGGATTATTCAGAGTGGATATTCGATAGAGCAGATAAGATAGTGTCCAATAAAACATGCGTTATTGCAAAATAATAATGTGGATAAAAAAAAAATTGAATAGTAATGCTGCCACGTTTGTCACTGCATATAGCAAAGATTTTTATAAAATTAAGCATATATTTAATTGAGGTTTACCAATTTTGAGGCAAGACCCATTACTATCAAAAATCTTGGATGAGGGAATACAATGTGTACCACGTAAAGGCAGAGCAATAGCAAGCTACAAGGATGTACATAAAACAAAATAAAGGCAAAATATGGTTATCCAAAAGGGTTCGTTCCAATGTGGGAATAAAAGATGCACAGTATGTCAACATATGATTAAAAGAGACAAACTCACTAATGCAGATAATACAAGAAATTATAATATATGGAGTTTTTTGAACTGTGATACACACCATTAGAGATGGAGGAATTTCTCAAAAATTCGATTTGCCGACTTCGCCAAATTTCCCAACAAAATTATTTTCGTCCTGAATTAATTCGGGACAAATCACGTTAAAAAACAGCTATTTCCTGGCTGCACAGAGCCTGTAGGGTGCTGTAGAACATTTTGCCATGCTTAAATATGCAGAGGGAGCTTGGTTTTGTCTTCACACAATGCTCTGTTTTAGTATAACACGCATATGACTGCCACCGCTATTAGAATCGCTTCACTCTTCAATTCCCTGGGCACTTACGGGGGCAAAACTGACCAAAAAACTGAAGCGGGAATGTAGCCTGATAAAGCCAGGGCAGCGCAAGCTGGAAAAAAAAAAGCTGAGGGCTAAGATCCTACAGTAGCGTCAAAGAACACAGTAGTAGGTTACTGGAGCCGGCACTGGTCTCAGCACAGTAAGAGGACGTCACAGCAGGGGTCACTCCATGAGACCAGAGCTTTAAACCGTCACAGAATATGACAGAACCTTTTCTGTTAAACGCTGAAATGTAGAGGCCCCCCCCCAAATGAGTGGAGAGGGTGTCGGCAGTAATTTTGCGTTGACATCTCTGATCATTTTGCCCTTCCTTTCATCTGTCAATGTCCGCTTTCAATCGGTCAATAATTCATCAATAATAATTGACAAAATTGAAATCGGCACGGTTTTTAGGTTGATCGGAAATTTCCGATCACATGATAATTTAGGTGAGAATCTGTGCATAATCTATTACAATCGCGCGATTTACGGCGCTTCCTGGCATTTTGGTGGCCAGCAAATCAGCTTAGAGCATAGAGCAGGATGAGCTGGGTGTGCGACGTCATGACTGTGATGTGTATGGTTTTCATCGGTTGGAAAAATCCCATGACCTCGTTTTGCATAGAACAGCACTTCCTGTTCAGCATCAGTGTGTCAGTGTGTCTCATTAGAGCAGGACGTGTGTTAGACCTCTCCTCAATACAGCTCAGCTCAGCTCAGAGAAAAAGTTATTTTTGTTCACACAGACAACTATGCTTTTAGCTGTGAACATTAGGACATAGGTAGATTAGATAATTTCAGTTCTTAGTTAGTTAGGCTGAGACTTTTAAAGAAGCATGTAGCGCTGTACAGCCGCGGGGGAGGGGGAGTGCGGGCGAACACAGAAAGACAGGCAGGCTTTTGAGAGGAGAGTGTATATTGTGCAGCCCAGACTATGCTTTGAACCTGCATTGAAATGGCTATTTATTACCAGTTTTTGGCCAGCCCACCTCGCACCTGAGGTGAAATAGTACCTTTTATTTTGTGAAGCCCAGTTTTGTTCAAAGACCCACTTTGTACTTATATTACGATACAGAAATTTGCTAGTAATTGCAGGTGTATTTCATAAGTGAAAAAACCACCATTTATTATCCGTACACAATTTAATTAGGTGTTTTTCAATTTGGCGCACGGCATTTTTGTTCAAAGACCCACCTTGTACTTATATTACTATACAGAAATTTGCAAGTAATTGCAGGTGTATTTCATAGGTGCAAAAACCACCTTTTATTATCCGTACACAATTTAATTAGGTGTTTTTCACTTTGGAGCAGCATAGTTTAGTTCTAGGAGCCACCTTGTACTTATATTAGGATACAGAAATTTGTTAGTAATTGCAGGTGTATTTCATAGGTGCACAAACCACCTTTTATTATCCGTACACAATTTAATTATGTGTTTTTCACTTTGGCGCAGGCCATTTTTGCTCAAAGACCCACCTTTTACTTATATTACAATACAGAAATTTGCTAGTAATTGCAGGTGTATTTCACAGGTGCAAAAACCACCTTTTATTATCCGTACACAATTTAATTAGGTGTTTTTCACTTTGGCGCAGGCCATTTTTGTTCAAAGATCCACGTTGTACTTATATTACGATACAGAAATTTGCTAGTAATTGCAGGTGTATTTCATAGGTGCAAAACACCTTTTATTATCCGTACACAATTTATTTAGGTGTTTTTCACTTTGGCGCAGACCATTTTTGTTCAAAGACCCACCTTGTACTTATATTACGATACAGAAATTTGCTAGCAATTGCAGGTGTATTTCATAGGCGCAAAACCACCTTTTATTATGCGTACACAATTTAATTAGGTGTTTTTCAGTTTGGCGCAGGCCATTTTTGTTCAAAGATCCACGTTGTACTTAAATTACGATACAGAAATTTGATAGTAATTGCAGGTGTATTTCATAGGTGCAAAACACCTTTTATTATCCGTACACAATTTATTTAGGTGTTTTTTCACTTTGGCGCAGACCATTTTTGTTCAAAGACCCACCTTGTACTTATAATACGATACAGAAATTTGCAAGTAATTGCAGGTGTATTTCATAGGTGCAAAAAACACCTTTTATTATCCGTACACAATTTTATTAGGTGTTCTTCATTTTGGCGCAGCACAGTTTTTTTCTAGGAGCCACCTTGTACTTTTATTAGGATACACAAATTTGCTAGTAAATGCAGGTGTATATCATAGGTGGAAAAACCACCTTTTATTATCCATACACAATTTAATTAGGTGTTTTTCACTTTGGGCGCAGCGACATTTTTGCTCTAAAGACCCACCTTGTATACTTATTATTACAATACATTAGAAATTTTCTAGTAAATGCAGGTATATTTCATAGGTGAAAAAACCACTTTTATTATCCGTACAACAATTTATTTAGGTGTTTTTCACTTTGGCGCAGACCATTTTTGTTCAAGACCCACCTTGTACTTATATTACGATACAGAAATTTGCAAGTAATTGCAGGTGTATTTTCATAGGTGCAAAAAACCACCTTTTATTATCCGTACACATTTAATTAGGTGTTTTTCACTTTGGCGCAGGCCATTTTTGTTCAAAGATCCCCCGTTGTACTTATATTAGGATACAGAAATTTGCTAGTAATTGCAGGTGTATTTCATAGGTGCAAAACACCTTTTATTATCTGTACACAATTTAATTAGGTATTTTTCACTTTGGCGAAGCACAGTTTTGTTCAAGGAGCCACTTTGTACTTATATTACGATACAGAAATTTGCTAGTAATTGCTAGGTGTATTTCATAGGTGCAAAAACCACCTTTTTATATCCGTACACAATTTAATTAGGTGTTTTTCACTTTGGCGCAGGCCATTTTGTTCAAAGATCCACGTTGTACTTATATTACGATACAGAAATTTGCTAGTAATTGCAGGTGTATTTCATAGGTGCAAAACACCTTTTATTATCCGTACACAATTTATTTAGGTGTTTTTCACTTTGGCGCAGACCATTTTTGTTCAAAGACCCACCTTGTACTTATATTACGATACAGAAATTTGCAAGTAATTGCAGGTGTATTTCATAGGTGCCAAAAACCACCTTTTTATTATGCGTACACTATTTAATTAGGTGTTTTTCACTTTGGCGCAGGCCATTTTTGTTCAAAGATCCACGTTTGTACTTATATAGGATACAGAAATTTTGCTAGTAATTGCAGGTGTATTTCATAGGTGCAAAACACCTTTTATTATCTGTACACAATTTAATTAGGTATTTTTCACTTTGGCGAAGCACAGTTTTGTTCAAGGAGCCACTTTGTACTTATATTACGATACAGAAATTTGCTAGTAATTGCAGGTGTATTTCATAGGTGCAAAAACCACCTTTTATTATCCGTACACAATTAATTAGGTGTTTTTTCACTTTGGCGCAGGCAATTTTTGATCAAAGATCACGTTGTACTTATTACGATACAGAAATTTGCTAGTAATTGCAGGTGTATTTCATAGGTGCAAAACACCTTTTATTATCAGTACACAATTTAATTAGTTGTTTTTCACTTTGGCGCAGGCCATTTTTGTTCAAAGACCCATCTTGTACTTATATTAGGATATAGAAATTTGCTAGTAATTGCTGGTGCGTTTCATAGGTGCAAAAATCCCCTTTTATTATCAGTACACATATTAATTAGGTGTTTTTCACTTCGGCGCAGCACAGTTTTTTCTAGGAGCCACCTTGTACTTATATTAGGATACACAAATTTGCTAGTAAATGCAGGTGTATTTCATAGGTGCAAAAACCACCTTTTATTATGCGTACACAATTTAATTAGGTGTTTTTCACTTTATCGCAGGCCATTTTTGATCAAGGAGCCACCTTCTACTTATATTACGATACAGAAATTTGCTAGTAATTGCAGTTGTATTTCATAGGTGCAAAAAACACCTTTTTATTATTCGTATCACAATTTTAATTAGGTGTTTTTCACTTTGGCGCAGGCCATTTTTGGTTCAAAGATCCACGTTGTATTTGATATTATGATACAGAAAATTTGCTAGTAATTGCAGGTGTTATTTCATAGGTGCAAAACACCTTTTATTATGCGTACACAATTTAATTAGGTGTTTTTCACTTTGGCGCAGGCCATTTTTGTTCAAAGACCCACCTTGTACTTATATTACGATACAGAAATTTGCAAGTAATTGCAGGTGTATTTCATAGGTGCAAAAACCACCTTTTATTATCCGTACACAATTTAATTAGGTGTTTTTCACTTTGGCGCAGGCCATTTTTGTTCAAAGATCCACGTTGTACTTATATTAGGATACAGAAATTTGCTAGTAATTGCAGGTGTATTTCATAGGTGCAAAACACCTTTTATTATCTGTACACAATTTAATTAGGTATTTTTCACTTTGGCGAAGCACAGTTTTGTTCAAGGAGCCACTTTGTACTTATATTACGATACAGAAATTTGCTAGTAATTGCAGGTGTATTTCATAGGTGCAAAAATCACCTTTTTATTATACGTACACTCAATTTAATTAGGTGTTTTTCACTTTGGCACAGGCCATTTTTGTTCAAAGATCCACCTTGTACTGATATTACGATACAGAAATTTGTTAGTAATTGCAGGTGTATTTCATAGGTGCAAAAACCATCTTTTATTATCCGTACACAATTTATTTAGGTGTTTTTCACTTTGTCGCAGCCCAGTTTTGTTCAAAGACCCATCTTGTACTTATATTACGATACAGAAATTTGCAAGTAATTGCAGGTGTATTTCATAGGTGCAAAAAACACCTTTTATTATCCGTACACAATTTAATTAGGTGTTTTTCACTTTGGCGCAGCATAGTTTAGTTCTAGGAGCCACCTTGTACTTATATTAGGATACAGAAATTTGCAAGTAATTGCAGGTGTATTTCATAGGTGCAAAAACCACCTTTTATTATCCGTACACAATATAATTATGTTTTTTTCACTTTGGCGCAGGCCATTTTTTTTCAAAGACCCACCTTGTACTTATATTACAATACAGAAATTTGCTAGTAATTGCAGGTATATTTCATAGGTGCAAAAACCACCTTTTATTATTCGTACACAATTTACTTAGGTGTTTTTCACTTTGGCGCAGGCCATTTTTGTTCAAAGATCCACGTTGTATTTATATTATGATACAGAAATTTGCTAGTAATTGCAGGTGTATTTCATAGGTGCAAAACACCTTTTATTATCCGTACACAATTTAATTAGGTGTTTTTCACTTTGGCGCAGACCATTTTTGTTCAAAGACCCACCTTGTACTTATATTACGATACAGAAATTTGAAAGTAATTGCAGGTGTATTTCATAGGTGCAAAAACCACCTTTTATTATCCGTTACACAATTTATTAGTTGTTTTTTCACTTTGGCGCAGGCCATTTTTGTTCAAAGATCCACGTTGTACTTATATTACGATACAGAAATTTGCTAGTAATTGCAGGTGTATTTCATAGGTGCAAAACACCTTTTATTATCTGTACACAATTTAATTAGGTATTTTTCACTTTGGCGAAGCACAGTTTTGTTCAAGGAGCCACTTTGTACTTATATTACGATACAGAAATTTGCTAGTAATTACAGGTGTATTTCATAGGTGCAAAAATCACCTTTTATTATCCGTACACAATTTAATTAGGTGTTTTTCACTTTGGCTCAGTCCATTTTTGTTCAAAGACCCACCTCGTACTTATATTACGATACAGAAATTTGTTAGTAATTGCAGGTGTATTTCATAGGTGCAAAAACCATCTTTTATTATCCGTACACAATTTATTTAGGTGTTTTTCACTTTGTCGCAGCCCAGTTTTGTTCAAAGACCCATTTTGTACTACATTAGGATACAGAAATTTGCTAGTAATTGCAGGTGTATTTCATTGGTGCAAAAAACACCTTTTCTTATCTGTATAACATTTAAATAGCTGTATTGCACTTTGGTTCGCCCCAGTTTTTTTCAAATAGCCACGTTGTACTTAAATTTGGATACAGAAATGTCTTAGTTACTGTTGGGGTATTTCATAGTTGCAAAAACCACCGTTTGTTATCCGTATAACTTTTAAATAGCTGTATTGCACGTGGTGCGGCCCTAGTTTTTTTCTAATAGCCACGTTGTACGACAATTCTGATAGAAAATTTTTCTAGCAACTGTTCTTGTTTGTCATTGCTGCAAAAAACGCAATTTCTCATCTGTGTAACTTCTGAATAGTTTTATTGCGCTCTGTGAATCTTAGGTGGCGCAGATAGCGCACTTGAATGATATTTTGTTGAAAACTATCAACTCCTAGTCCTACTGGGCAGTTGTAAATCCTTGGGACTGAAGGAAGAACACTGTTGATTTTGTCTTACTGTTCTTCCACCAGACCGCATTTCACAGGTATTTGCTAGAAACAATTCTGTTTCTAATCTTAGTTGGCTGTAGGAAATTAGAGGGATTTAAGAATAGCTGTGATTTGCCGTCTTTTAATAAGAGACTATAAAAAACTCTTCCATACCTTCTTAAATTTTTATCTTTCTGAACATGGAGCGAAATGCAGGTTGTAAGCGAGCAAAGAGGGGTGTAGGACATGGAGGTAGAGGTACGAGAGTGCTGACGACAACACGCAAGCCAGCGGATCGTCGGTTGCAGGACCATCAAGCCTGTCATCGCTAGGTCGGTGCCCTGTGAATCTCAGTAATGAACAGCGTCGCCAATCTGTTCTTCAGTGGTTAATGCAACCTGCTTCCAGCAGTCTTACCTCCTCGTCCTCCGAGGCACGGCCACAAATGTCGTCATCATCATCGTCAGCATCCGTACCACATGAAGCGAAGGCAGCCCAAATGTTAACTCATGTACCCACTACTGTGGATAATCCATTTTCTGATGACAAAATGTGGTTGGGGTCAGAAGGCATTTCCAAAGATCAAGAGGCCAAAGAGGATGATTTTGTCTGCTCTGACGCCCAGTTACTGATGCCATCAGAGGAGGAGAAGGAAGCCGGTCAAGCGGCAAAAATCCCGGGTGATCAGCAATGCCTTGCAGTGCCTGTTGCTTGTAGCCCGCAGCTCCTGGATGCAGAATGTTAAGACGAGGAAGTCACCTGTGTTGATGATGATGATGACGACATTGCGGATCTAACGTGGTCTTTTCAGCAGAATTTGCTTGCAAGCGCTTCATTACTGTATGAGTAGGAAGAAGATGGGGTAGTGTCAGTACGGCTCCCGCCTCAAAAAGGGAGAGGGCGGTCGCAGAAGTCCGCTGAGACTTCGGTGACTTCGCCGAATTTTCCAACAAAATTAGTTTCGGTCCGAATTGCTTCGGGACGAATCGCGTTAAAAAAACAGCTATTTCCAGGCTGCACAGAGCATGCAGGGTGCTGTAGAACGTTGTGCCATGCTTACATATGCAGAGGGAGCTTGGTTTGGTCTTCATACAATGTTGTGTATTAGTATGACATGCATATGACTGCCGCCGCTCTTAGAATCGCTTCACTATAAAATGCCCTGGGCACTTAAGAGGGCAAAACTGACCAAAAAGCTGAAGCGGGAATGTAGCCTGGTAAAGTCATGGCAGCGACAGCTGGAAAAAAACAAGCGAGGGCCGGGTGGGCAACTCAGGCAGAGTGTGGAGGTGATGCGGCAGCCACAGCCTGGGTCGGAGTGCAAAAAAATGACACTGGAGGTGGAAAAACGGGAAAAAGCCAAGAGTGGCAAATGACGAGGTGGGGGCCCCGGGGGCAGCACCCCCCCACGCAGCAGCATGGGTCGGGGAGTGGCACAATGACAGAGTGGTGTTCAGGGGGCAACAGCCACGCGACAGCATAGGTCAACGGGGCACAAATCAGGTGTGGGGGTCACGGCAGGCCCACGCAGCGCAAAAGGTCAGGAGTGGCACAATGAAAAATTTTGGGAGGTCACGGCATCAACAGCAGCAGCGCAGCATGAGGTCAAGATTTTCCCAATGACACAGTGTGGAGGTGGCACAAACGGGGGTTAGGCCACAGAGAGGCAAAAGAAAGGGGGTGTGGAGGTCACGGCAGCACCACAGCACATGAGGTAGCAGGGGCAAAATGCACAGTGTGGGGCACGGCGCAGTGAGGTCGAGATGGATAAATGACAGATGTGGAGGTCACGGCAGCAAAAGCAGCGATGGGGTCAAAGGGGGCAAATGCACATTTTGGAGTTGACGGCATAAACAGCAGCACGCGAGGTCAGAGAGTGGCAAAAATGACAAGTTGGGGGTCACGGCGGCGCCACAGCGAAGAAGAGGTCAGGCGTGGACAATGAAAATTCGGGATGGTGGAAAAACATAGTGGCCACAGATGGCACAATGACAGAGAGTGGAGGTGAAGCAGCAGCATGGGTAAAGGGGGGACAAGACAGAGGTGGAGGGGGCAAAACGGGAGTAGGCCACAGAGGGGCACAATGACAGAGTGGGGGGTCCGGCAGCCCACGCGCAGCATGAGTCAGGCAGGGGGAAAAATGACTTTTGGAGGTGGAAAAACGGGATGGGGCCACAGAGTGGCACAAGACAGAGGGGGGGGTGACAGCAGCAGTGAGGTCGAGAGTGGACAATGACAGGAGGGAGGGGGCCAAAAAAAGGGATGGGCCCCAAAGTGGACAATGACAGAGTGTGTAGGTCATGGCACAGCCACACAGCAGATGAGGTAACAGGGCAAAATGAAAGGTGTGGAGGTCACGGCAGCACCCCACAGCAGCAGCATGAGGTCAGACAGTGGAAAAATACAGGGTGGGGGTCACTGCAAAGCCACAGCAGCAGCTGAGATCGACGTGGCACAATGACAAAGTGTGGAGTTGACGGCATCAAACGCAGCAGCAGCAGCGTATGGGGTCAGGCAGTGGACAAGCAGAGTGGGGTTTTCAGGGGCAACACCCACCACCCAGATGGGGGTCAGAAAGTGGCACAATGACAGAGTGTGGAGGCCCCGGCACACCCACAAGCAGATGAGGTCAGGCGGGGCCAATGACAAGGGGTTAGTTCACGGCCCAACACCACAGCAGCAGCATGAGGTAAACATGGCAAAATGACAAGTTGGAGGTCACGGCGCCCCACAGCAGCAGCATGAGGCAGAGAGGGGGCAAAGACAAAGTGTGGAGGTCACGGCATCAACGCAGCAGCAGCAGCTTTAGGTCAGGAGGGGCACAATGACACATTTGGGGAGGTGGCACAAACGGGAGAGGCACAGAGGGCCAAGACAGATGTGGAGGTACGGCGCAGCCCAGCAGAGAGGGTCGACAGGGGCACAATGACACAGTGGGAGGTCAGGGGGAGCAGCATGAGGTCAGAAGTGGCATAATGACAAGTGTGGAGTCACGGCGCAGACACAGCAGCAGCATGAGGTAAAGGGGGCACAATGACACAGTGGGGATTGACGGCTCAACACCCAGCAGCAGCTGAGGTCAGAGAGTGGCACAATGACGAGTGTGGAGGTCAAGGGCAGAGCACAGCAGAACATGAGGTCAGGCATGGCACAATGCATTCTGGAGGTGGCAAAACATATAGGCCACAGAGGGGCACAATGACAGAGAGTGGAGGTTAAAGCAATGAGGGCAGAGAGGGGCACAATGACGGAGGGGAGGTGCACAAACAGGGTACCCACAGAGTGGCACAATGACAGAGTGGTTAGGTCACGGCGGCCAGCCACAGCGCACTTGAGGTCAGGCGGGCACAAGACATTCTGGGGTGGAAAAAACAGGGGGCCACGGTGGCCCAATGACAGAGAGTGGATTTGACAGAGCAGCATGGGTCAGAGAGTGGCACAATGACAAGAGTGGGGGCGGCACAAACAGGATTGGCCACAGAGGGCAAAACAGAGTGTGTAGGTCAGGGCAGCGCCACGCAGCAGCAGAGGTCAGACAGTGGCAAAAAGACAAGTGTGGAGGTCACGGCAGCAGCCACAGCAGCAGATGAGGTCAAATGGAAAATGACAGAGTTGGGGGTCACTGCAGAAGCCCAGCAGCACTTGGGAATCAGACAGTGGCAAATGACAAAAGGTGGAGTTGAGGGCTAAACACAGAGCAGCAGCAGTAGAGGTAAGAGTGCACAATGACAGAGTTGGAGGTCACGGCAGCACCCACCCGGCTGGGGTCGGGCAGGGACAATGATTCTGGAGGGGGCCCCAAAACATATAGGCCACAGGTACCAATAAAGAGAGGGAGGGGGGGGCCCAGACAGATAGGTCAAGAGCGGCAAAATGACAGAGGTGGAGGTGGCACAAAAGGAGAGGCCAAGAGGGCACAATGCAGAGTGTGTAGGTCACAGCAGCAGCCACAGCAGAGCATGGGCGACTGGCACAATGACACGTGGTAGGACACGGCAGCAGCCACAGCAGCAGCTGAGGAACAGTGGCACAAGACAGAGTGTGTAGGTCACGCAGCCCAAGCAGCGCAGGGTCAAACATGGCACAATGACAAGTGTGGGGTATGGGCAAAGCCAAGCAGCACTTTAGGTCAGACAGGGGAAAATGACCGTTTTGGAGTTGACGGCAAAACCAGCAGCAGCAGCTTGAGTTCAGGGGGGGACAATGACGATTTGGGGGAGGCACGGCAGCACCCACAGCACAGAGAGGTCAGGCAGGGGGCCAATGACATTTGGAGGTGGCAAAACAGTGACCCACAGGGGCAAAATGACAGAGAGTGGAGTGACGGCAGCAGCACATGAGGTGGAGTGGCACTTTTGGTGGAGGTGGCACAAACGAGTAGGCCAAGAGTGGCACAATGAAGAATGTGTAGGTCACGGCAGCACCACCAGAGCATGAGGCAGACAGTGGAAAAAGACATTCTGGAGGGGCAAAAACAGGAGTACCACAGAGTGGCACAATGACCAGGGGGAGGTGCGGCAGGAGCAACACATGATGTCAGAGAGTGGAAAATGACACAGTGTTTAGGTCACGCAGGAGCAACGCAGCAGCATGAGGTCAGACAGTGGCACAATGACATTTTGGAGGGGGAAAAAAACGGGTAGGCCACAGAGGGCCACAATGACCAGGTGGAGTGCACTGCAGCAGCAAAAGCAGAACATGAGGTCAGGCAGTGGCACAATGACATTCTGGAGGTGAAAAACATAGTAGGCCACAGGTGGCACAATGACGAGAGTGGGGGTCACGGGCAGCAACAAAAATGAGGTCAGAAGTGGCACAAGACGGGGTTTGGGAGGGAACCGCGCAGCAACAACAGCACAGCACCATGGGGTTCAAGGTGGCACAATGACACATGTGGAGTCACGGCACCACAACAGCACCGATGAGGTTTTTGGGGGGCACAATGACAGAGGTGGGGGTGGGTGGCAATACCATCTTTGGGAAAAGATGGTGGCAGGCGAGGAGAAAACGTCAGCAGAGTGGGCTCAGGCGGGGGCGGCATCAGAATAGGGGCTGAGGCGGGTATTTGAACCCCAGCTATTTCCCCCCACATTTTTGGTGAGGGTATGGGATGTTTTTGCGCCTAAGGCATTGGTGTTGGAAGTCCTGGTCATTCCACACCTGTTAATTTGACAAAGGTCAGGGTTCCACTTTTCCCGTGGAATGCGGGTTCCCCTTGGGGTAACGAGGGCCCCCCGCCGCATAAAACCCCCGCTTGATGCCACACATTTACCGGGCAGGAAGCTTCCCACTGCAAACTCGGCAATTTGGGGCTACCATCCAGTTTGGCTGCCCAGTAGTCCAGGGATTTTAACTGGGGTGGCAGAGTGCTGCCCCAAGTAGGCCACCACCTTTTGGGTTCGGGGACGCCCAGGTCCTGCTGCCCGCTGCTGCTGGCGACTGCCCCCCTCCAAGGGGGGGTTTGGAAGGAAGGCTCATCAGAAAACCCCAAAGACTTAGGTTGCGGGCTGTTTGGAGCTGAACTGCCCCTTTCCCCCCCCCCCCCTTCCCCCAGCAGCCGCGGCATTTAAGAACGTGAGCGCTGAAGCCCCCCCATTAACCGTCAGAGGGGGGACGTTGCCGAAAACATAGGCAGGGGCCAACTGACTCCCGAGGATTTCCCTATATATTTGAGTTTGCCCTTTCCCTTCAGCAGGGGGAAAAAAGGGTTCCCTTTTTTGGACCGGAGCGAGGGTCCAATGGGGGGGAAAAGAGACGGGAAGTCATCCCTCTCCCGGGGAATGGTGACTTTTTCCGGCCCTGTCACAAACCCAGGGAAAAATTTTCAGCATGCTGGGGGCCCAACCCTGCAACAACTGATTTGGGGGGCTCCCTGCCCCCTTTTCCAAATTGTATACGCCACGGTGCTTGCGGGTATCTGCCTGCTTCCCCCATCTCCATCTATCTCCTCCACTGTCCTGCCCCCTTTTCCCCCTTTTTGTCACCGGGGAAGAAAATCCACTCTTTTTTCCCCGGGGACAATGCTTTCCCCCTTTGTCCCCCTTTCCTCCTCCTCCATTTCAGCCCCCAAACCAAAACATTGTGCCACGAATGTATTCGCCCCCCGGTCTCCAGCCCCGCCCCCAACAGATTTTTCAGCACCCCTTTTCCAGGACTTTAAAGCAGGGGAAATAAAATTTAAAATTTCATCCCTAGTCCTGGCGATGACAAATAACGTCGCCTCCTCGAAGGGCCTCCAAACGGCGGGTGCCCACGCTGAGCTGCCAGTGGTGACACCCAACGTTTCTTAGGGGAGAAACCCCTGTCTCCCCGGGATAAACAAAAAATCGTTGGGGGCCCTTTTCTCTGTTCTTTACAGTCGGTCCAACATTTTGCAGCTGGAATTCCAACGGGTGGAAACATCGCATATCAGAGTGTGTTGGGGGAGGCCGTTCTGCCGCTGCAACTCGAGGAGGGTGTTCCAGGCTTTGTAGGAATGGATGAAGTGCATGCACATTTTCCTGGCCATTTTCAGAATCTTCTGAAGATCGGTGGAAGACTTCAGGAACCTTTTCGCAACCAAATTGAACACTTGCGCCATGCAGGGTGCATGGACCATCCCTCCTCGGTGCAGCGCGGACACCATGTTACTCCCATTGTCCGTCACCATGGTTCCGATTTGCAGTTGGCGCGGAGAAAGCCACACATCGATTTCTTGCTGCATGACGCGGAGCAGTTCCTCCCCCGAGGCAAGCCAGGTGTAGAACTGCGTGACACCACATGTGCCCTACACATGTGGTATGATGGAGCAGTACTTGTGGAGGCTGAGATTGTGTGGTGGTGATGGAGGAGGAGGAGGAGGAGGACATTGGCGCAGGAGACGCAGTTTGACAGCGTGGAGGAGAAAGCGGCGTCTCCTGTCCAAGTTGTTGGTGTGCCTGGGCAGGAAGTACATTCATCCAGTGGGCTGTAAAGGACATGTACTGGCCCTGACCGTAGTTACAGCTCCAGATGTCCGTGCTGCCGTGCACCTTGGAACAAACCGATAAGCTCAAGGACTGGCCCAGCTTCTGTTCTACATATTTATGAAATGCTGGTACTGCCTTTTTGGAAAATAATTACGGCTTGGAACTCTCCCTCTCGGCTCGGCACAAGCCATTAGTTCTCTGAACGGTGCAGAGTCCACCATTTGGAAAGAGAGGGACTGCAGTACCAACAACTTGGACAGGATCACGGTCACCTTCTGCACCTTAGGATGGTTGGACGCATACTGTTGTCTCTTTGCAATCGCCTCGCTGAACGACTGCTGGCGGCCATGAGAAGCGAGGAGCAGGAGCATCTGGAACCAGGGAGATGATGGCAACAGAAACAGCTCCCTTCTGCAGAGGTGGTGGAGCCTTGGCTTGTCTGCAATGGCCAAATGCGTGCCACTGGGCGCTGCTGGCTGCTGTTGCAGCGGTGGCAGAATGAACCACCATATCTGGAGACATCGTTTCTCCAGCCCACCGGATGGTTGATCTAGCTGGATGTGTTTGACGCAGGCCGAGGTGGCAACGTAGCTCCCTGGCCACTGCTCACTTCTGCCTACATATTCTACATATAACCCTATTACCTCCTCCGGTGTCCTTAGCAATGAATCTGCCTACAGGCCGCCGAATAGTCTGATTTTACCGTGGCCGTAACGCTAAGCACTGAGTGACTACTACCTCCACTGCCTCCTGAGCCCCTGTGCCCCTGGTTTCTTGACCTAGCAGAATTCGGGTTTTTACCTAGTGCCCGCCTGGCTCCCGACCATCACACCCTGGCTGCTACCCTGTTTTGACACACGGCGACACAACCCACTTGCTGGCCTGCGCCGCTGCCTGACGCACAAGCTGACACCCTCTATCCCATTCCCCTGAACGATGATTAAGACCCTTGCATCACCCTGCTCCCAGAGCGCGTCGGCTACATCATCATTTATTTGTTTTCATTGTCTACTGCTTCCTCATCAACGGTCTATGGTTATGCAGAGGCTGACCCCCTCGACAACATGACCATCCCATGCCACTCTCCATCATCTATACTTTGCCGCCTACTGCAAGAAGCATGGGATATTTGTCCCATTTCTTCGCTGCCAATAGCTGCTCGAACTGCCCTCCTCAAAATGTTCATCCTCGCTATATAGTGGCGCTGAGCCCAGACCACATAGTAGATCTCTGGCTGAGGGAACTGGGGTCCGGGCCGCAGGGCCGGCTCGGATCGCCCGCCGAGGGGACCAGTGTTTCCCCCCGGCGGGCCCCGAGTGCCGGTGCCGGTCTGTGGAGCGCTATACTGGAGCCGCCAATGGTCGCATCAACGACCGGACCCCTGTGGCAGGGGACTGACAGGCCCCACCTCGCCACACGGCTGCACGGCCGGGTCACCGACCTAGCCATTCACCACACGGCCGCGCGCCTGGCAACATGGCTGTCGGTGCAAGCAGCGCTGAGGGCTAGAACTAGCTGGGATCATACTGATCCCGTCTGTCCAGCTCCCAGGAGGGCCCCGCGGGGCAGGCGCCGATGTTGATGACGTCATCGCGTGCCCGGCTCTGGTTGGTCCCGCACACTGCTGGCCGGCGGCGCTCCGGGGAAGAAGACAGAAGAGGAAGCAGAGACATCAGGTAAGTTATAGTTTTTTACTTATTTTTTTACTTGTTTTAAAAAACTACTGCCCGTCAACATGTCCTGCCTAGCATATACCAGCCAAGCTAACCTGCCCTGACTAGCTAAATTGACCAGCCTACTAACCAGCCAGCCTAGCTAATACCATGCAGCCCTGGCTACCTGCCTGCCTAGCTATATACCCCAGCCCTGGGCTACCGCCCTGCTAGCTATATACCAGCCCTGACTACCTGTCCTGCCTACTTATATACCACCCTGGCTACCTGTATACCTGCCCTGCCTGCTATATACCAGCCCTGCTACCTGCCTTCGTAGCTAAATACCAGCCCTGGCTACCTGTCCTGCCTAGCCTAAATACCAGCCCTGCTAACCTGTCCTAGCCTAGCTATATACCACCCTGCTACCTTAGACCATGTCCTGACTAGCTAATATACCAGCCCTGCTACCTGTATACCTGTCCTGACTATCTATATACCAGCCCCTGGCTTACCTGCCCGCCTAGCTATATACCTGAGCCCCTGCCTACCTGCCCTGCCTACCTAACAACCCCACCCTGGCACCTGCCCTGCCTAGCTAATATACCAGCCCTGGCTACCTGCCCTTGCCTAGCTAATACCAGCCCTGGCTAACTTCCTGCCTAGCTATATACCAGCCCCTGCTACCTGTATACCATGCCCTAGCCTAGCTCAGTATACCAACCCTGGCTCCTGTCCTGCCTAGCCTGTATATCAGCTCCCTGGCTACCTGTCCTGCCTAGCTATATACCAGCCCTGGCTACCTGCCCTGCCTAGCTTTAACCAGTCCCTGGCTACCTTCCTGCCTACTAAATACCAGCCTTGGCTACCTGTATACCTGTCCTGACTAGCTATATACCAGGCCTGCTGACTGTATACCTTATCCTGACTAGCTATATACCAGCCCTGAGCCTACCTGTATACTGTCCTGGTCTAGCTATATACCATCCCCTGGCTACCTGTATACCTGCCCTGCCTAGCTATATACCCAGCCCTGGCTAGCTTGTAATAACCTGCCCTGTCTAGCTATAAACCTGCCCTTCTACCTTATACATCCCTGTCTACCTGTAAGACCAGCCGTCTAGCTGATACCGTGCCCTGTCTAGCTATATACCTGCCTAAGTGCTATCTGTAAACCTGCCCTGTCTAGCTATATACCTGGCCTGTCTATGCTTATACCAGCCCTGTCTAGACTATATACCTGACCTGTCCTACCTGTAAATCTGCCCTTTTACCTGTATACATGTCGCCTTACTACCTGTGTACGCTGCCCAGTCTACCTTATACCCGAGCCCTGTCAAGCTTTAGTCCTGCCCGTCTACCTGTATACTGCCCCTGTCTGCCTGTAAACTCCTGTCTACATATACCTGTCCTGTCTACCTGTATACACCTGCCCGTGTCCGCTTAAGCTGTAGACCTGCCCTATCTAGCCTGTATGCCTGCCCTGTCTACCTATAAGTGGCACAGTCTATATACTGCCCTGCCTGGCTACATAAAGCCCTGCTGCCCTACAGACTGGCCCTGCTGCCTACATACTGTCCCTGAACGTGCCTACATACTGGGATCCAGCTTGCTAATTTACTGCCCCTGTCCTAGCTGAGCTAATTTCCTACTTTGACTAGCCCCTGGGCCCTACCCTGGCTAAGCTACGGTCCTCTACTGGCTAATTACTGGCCCTACCTGGCTAGTTACTGGGGCAGCCTACTACCTGGCTGATTACAGAGGTGGCATCCCCAGCTACATTGCTGAATTTACTAGGGGCAACCTAGCTACCTGCTAAGTTAACTGATGGGCAGACCCTAGCTAAGCTGGCTAATATACTGGGGCTAGCCCTAACTTACCTGGCAGATTACTGGGGGCAGCCCTCGTTATCAGTGGCTGATTACTGGGGGTCAACCCTATGCGTGACCTGGCTTAGTTACTGGGGCTAATTACGTGTAGGCCCTGTCTACCTACCAAATTAATGGAGGAAGGCCCCTGTTTACCGTACCCAATGGAGTCTAAATATTTACATGCCACTTATCCTGACATTGTTTTATTTTCTAATTTTTAAGGGTCTAACATACTCTGTTTGGGGAATTTGAATGAAAAGTGCTGGAGAGAGAGAGATGTCCTAGATGTATTTGTGTAAAATTCTACAGAGACGAATAGTGATCCACTAAAGAAGACAGTGCACTGCTGTACTGGACGGAGAAAGGAAACTGGAAAGTAACGACTCATCATGGAAACGTCATGGAGGTTTGGGCAAAGAAGAAAAGAGAAAGAACAACTCCCATCAGAGATGACTACACCATCCTTGAGTCCGTGCTTTCAGGGTAAGTTTACTTCTTTTTGAATCAGTGCTGTGTTCATCGTGATGGAGTTACCTGACTACTGGGGATTGTGATTGGTGGGGTTGTAGGTTATGGTGGTTCTTGTATAAGTGTGCAGTGTGGTGGCTGTCCCTGATATAGAAGTGCACACCAGACCTCGGAGATGATTAGAGGTTTCTCTACACCATTGTTTTCTTTCTTGCTTGTGTGTAGGCTGTCTATTCACACGGAGCGTTTTGGTAGCATTTTTTGTGTAAAATGTAACAGCATAAACCTGCAGCTGCCTTTCTTTGCACAAAAACTCACCAAAGAACGCACCAGAAAAAACACTCCGTGTAAATCTCCTTCATATTAGTTTTATTTTAGAAGTGTGCGAGGTGCGAAACAAGAGGAATTTTTGAAGCGAGTATAATGTATGTTGGGTACTGGTGGGGCTTATGTGCTAGGGCTGATTTTTATTCCCAGTCCGACCCTTGCAACTTAAGGAGATTGTGTCTGACGATTCCCACCCTCCTCTTTGCTGCGGTTGTCAGATGTCATCTGGGAGAAGTGGATGACCTAGTCCAACCAATCAAAACCCTTGGGTTGCTGACAGCACACGGCCAGCTATATACAGCGGACATTGTTGGCCCTCAGTTCTACACCGAGTGACCCCCTTCTTCTTTTTCTGCGACGTCCCCTTGCTGTGCCGTCGACCTGGGCCCTAGCTCCAGGAATGTTTGTGCCACTAGCCACTCGCAGGTGAAGAGCCCCCTGCCACCATCTCTTCTGACATACTGTTTGTTCCTAAAAATGTTACAGTACATACTTTTTGATGTAAGATATCGTATAAGATAAATACACACCCGTATTTGAACTCCAAATAAACCATTAAAACAACTTCTGGTAAACGCTTGTATACAATTGCCTCTCACAAATGGCCAGGAAAAATGTACTTGTATGTTCCATATGTTAAAATCACTGCTGATATTTTACTGAATATAAAAGCACAAACAGGCGTAATATAACCTTCGGATATGAATTAGGCTACAGGCAAAATGTCTTCTTTGGCGGTGAAAAAGAACTTTCTTTAGTGACCACAACAGCAGAATAAAACGCTTAATTAAAACCTGGATGTAAATTTGCGCAATGATAAATATGCTGCCCACCAATTCCAGCTTTGTAGCGTTGTGATAAAAATGTCTGTATTTTATGGTACAGAACAACAGAAAAACTTGTAATTAACCTCAGTTATGAATTATGCAATCAGGCGAAAATGTCTTACCTTGGCCGTGAAAAAGAACTTTCTTTTAGTGACACACAACAGCAGAAACACTGCTATAATTAACCCCTGGAATCAAATTTGCTCAAAAAGAAAATGAGCAACCAAAAATTAAGTGGTATTTGGATTGTAAAAACGCTGTTTCTTTAAATAAATGCAATGGGAAAACAGGCTTAGAAAACTCTTGGATATCAAGGGCTGAAGAACTGGCAGATAGTTTTAAAATTGTATTGCAGCTCATTGGCCCAGGGACTTCAGCCCAAATACCCCACAAAATAAAAATTAAACGTAAGAAAGCATTTCTCTGAGACAAGTGTGACACCCCCCAAAAAAATCGCTGTATAAAAGTGATTCTTTAAAAGATACAAAAGCAGCCGCGGCAGCACCTTCCTACCATACAGTGGGGGGTTTTACTGCAAGGTCGCGCCCGGACTTAAAAGTGGGGTGACGTCACAAATCCCCCCGGTCTCTGTTTGGGCTTCATCTTGCACGTCATGTAGGTACCCCCCTTTTCCCCCTCCCAGACGTTTTTGCCCATTAAAGCCATTGTTCGCAGCCTTTTTATAAATTTAAAAAAACACATTTTGTTCCGCGAATTACCCCAAACTTCGACCTAGTTCAGAATCGAAGTTTTCCTGAAATTTAAAACAAATTTCCATTTATTAAATCAATTCGCCCATTCTAAAATAACAGCGATTTTTGAGGGGGGTACAGCTTTTCTCAGAGACTGTTCTCTTTTGTTCTTTTGATTTTTTGGGGGAAGGAATTTAAGTCCATGTGCGTCCATTCACTGCATATACATTTTTTGCTATCTGGTCGTTCTTGTCTTTCTCTCCACCGATATGATGCCTTTCCCCGTGTCAGTCCTGCACTGGTGCCCATCCATACAGGAACAGTTTAAAATTTTGCACCTCCCCATAAACCTCCCCAGCGCTTCCCTCCCTACATCTCCCACCTAGTCTCTTCTCCCCCCCCACCCCCTTCTCCCCCTCTGCTGATATATCAGACTACTTCCTCAATCTCCGAAACCCCCCATCCCGCCTACAAGATTTCACACGGGGGACAATTCTCTGGGAAAATTACCGCGGGCGATCAGGCCCTTCACAACCCCCACAGTTTTTTAAAAGGGCCCCGAAAAAACTTTTCTCGTTCTGGGCCCCCCCAAGACCCCAATCTATCACACACATCTTCATCCTGCCTTGGGGACTCAAGGGACTTTCTTATATTTTAAAACAGTCTGGGGGCAGGTTCTCCATTTTTCATGTAACCACCCCCTATTTTGAAAAAGGCGGCCATTGTAAACTTGGCACTTCTTACCTTTTTTTCCCCCCAACCCCTATAGATTGTAAGCTCTCACAGTATGTTTTGAGGTTTTTATCGAAAAGTTGAAATGGGCAAGGTTTTTTAGGGTGATCGAAATTTCCAGATCTGCGAAAATTTTAAGGGGAAAAATTGAGCTCATCTTTAAGATGGGCCCCTTTTTTTCGGCGCTTCCTGAAATTTTGGGGGCCCGAAAATAAATTTACAAATAAGCAGGGTAGATTGTTCGACGTTAAGGGGAAATGTGTAGGGTTGGTTGGTGGAAAAATCACATGCCTCGTTTTACATAGAACAGGTTTTCCTGTTTCAGCCCTGTCTCTCGCGCTCATGGGATAGCCCTTCGCCGCCGTGGCCAAAACAGCTCAGCGAATTATTATTTCGCACAAGAAACCTTACTATTGTGGATCCTTCCAATTTAGTTATATTGAGTTTTTGAGATTTTATGTAGTTACTAAGAATTTTAAAGCGCACCCTTAATTCCCCGGGCGTGGGAGGGGGGGGGGGGGCCCGGGGGCGATACAGAAAAAGCTCTATCAAAAAAGAACACTGGATAAGTTTACCCGACTTAGTGTAGACATTGTAGTGGAAATATCTTTTTTTTTTAACAGTTTGCTATTGAACTATTTCCTGGATATTGGACGAACTTATATTTGGGTACACATCATTTTAGTAAATGGGTCCTTTTTTTGGTGCAAAACCCACTTTTATTATCTATAATTTCAATATGGTTCATTTTAAATTTTTCCCATTAAAACCTGTGATGTTTTATATTCCACCTTTCATTTTTAATTACAATCCGCAATCTTGTAGTAGCAAGGTTTTTGTTGCCAAAAATACCGTGTATTACAAACATAAAAAGTTTCGTGTTTTTTGACTTTTAGCACCCAGCATTGTTCATTGACCAGCATCCACGTAAATTTTAAAAAAGCAATTCTAATTTACCACAGGTAAATTGAAAAATCAAAAAATACCCCTTTATTTTAAAAAATAACAGTTACTTGTTTTTTTTACTTTTGCACACCAAGGTTTGTTATTGACGCAGCACCACGTAAATCTTAAAAAAAGCAATTCTATATTTTACCACATTTTAATTGAAAGGGGGCAAAAAGTACCCCGGGTTTAACGAAACATAACAGTTACGTGTTTTTTTGATTTTGACACCCAGCATTGTTCATTGACCAGCACCCCCCTAAATCTTAAAACAAAAATTCTAATTCACCAAGGGGAAAATTAAAAGGGTTCCCAAAAAATTTACGGTGTATCATAGGGAAAACATAACAGTTACGTTTTTTTTGATTTTTTGCCCCACCCTAATTTTTCCTTGATGCAGCATCCATGTAAATTTTAAAAAACAGAAAATTCTTTATTCACCCAGGTGAATTAAAATTTGCAAAAAAACCCGTTTATTATCCCCAAAACTTAACATTACGTTTTTTTTGGACTTTTGCACACCCGGGTTTGTTCATTGACGCAGATCCATTAAATCTTAAAACGCAATTTTTATATTCACCACAGGTGATTAAAAGGTGAAAAAAAAACCCGTGTAATCATACGAAAACATAACAGTTAAGTTTTTTTTTGGGATTTTTGCACCCCAGAAATTGTTTTTGACCCAGCCCCCACGTAAATTTTAAAAACCCAGCAATTCTTATTCACCTTTAGTTTTAATTGAAAGGGCAAAAAATACCGTGTATAAACAAAAATCAAAAACATTTACGTTTTTTTTTGACTTTTGCACACCCAGCATTTTTTCATTGCCCGCAGCATCCACTAAATCTTTAAAACACAATTTTTATATTCACCATGGGAAAAATTTAAAAGGTGCAAAAAAAACGGGGGTATCAAAACCAAAACAAAACATTTAAATTGTTTTTTGATTTTTGCACCCCCCAGCTTTGTTCATTGACGCGCATCCAAAAAATCTTAAAAAAAAGAAATTTTTCTATTTTCCCCAACAGGTAATTGAAAGGGGGAAAAAAAGTAACGTGTTTTAAAACGAAAACATAACAGTTACGTTTTTTTTTTAAACTTTTCACCGTAGCTTTGTTCTTTGACGCACATCCACTTTAAATTTTTAAAAAAGAATTTCAATATTCCCCACGGGTTGTTTTAAAAGGTGAAAAAAAAACCCGGTTTTATTATACAAAAACATAACAGATACAGAAAAACCCAAAACCCCTTTCCCCCCGGCACTTTTTAGGGGGGTTTAAAGGGTCGGGGCTTTTGGTAAAAAGACGGGGATAGGGGAATGGCCCTTGTGCCCTTTTTTTCTCGATTTTTTTAACCAAAGGGGTGTTGCCAAAATTTTGAAAGGAAACGTATCCTTTTGGGACTGTTTTTTGGATTTTTAAATTTCAGCTTCTCCAGCCTTTTTTGGGGTTGTAATTTTGAAGGTGTTTTGTTTCCCCTTAGATTTTTAAATGGTAACGCTTTAATCTTGTCACTTTTGGGAAAAACCTTATCGAAAAGCGGCCCGACTATGGGACTATCGCTCAAACTCGATAGCCAACCAATCGCCCCAACACTACCCACGACCCGGGCCCTCACACCTTGTGTCTCATTTGTAAGAAATTTTTAATTTGTTTTTGGCCCGGTATGTTTACCCTTAAAAATTTGAAACGGGGCGGGCGGAATATGTTGGGTTTAATAGAAAAAAAGATTATTATTTTTATTTTTTGTTCTGGAGCACTTTGGGAATACCCAAAGGGGTTATCTAAACCCCTGTTTTTGCTGTTGTATCCATTTTTAAAAGAAACAGGGGGTTTTACAATCCACAAACAGTTAATTTTTTGCTTGCTCATTTCTTTTGCGCAAATTTATACCCAATTTTTAATTTAAGCGTTTTTTGAAAGCCATTTAGCCCAGTAAATAAATCATTGATTTTCAACCCCAAAGAAAAAATTTTTTCCTGTAGCTTTAATTTTATCCCGGGGTTCAAAAACCCATGTTTTTTGTTTTGTATCAGTTAAAAATACGTCTTTTAAAACACCCAAAATCCCAAGTTTTTTTTGGGCCCTAAATTTCTTTTGCGAAATTTTTAAACCCAAAGGGGTTAATTAAGCGTGTTTGTGTATTGTGTCATAAATAAACAGTGTTTTTTCAAGCAAGAAAAATTTTCCTAAGCAAATTTAATCCAAAGGTTAATTAAGCGTGTTTCTGCTTTTTTGGGTAAAATACCGCTTTTTAAACCTGCCATTTACCATTAAATTTTTTTGCAGTCATTTTTTTTGGAAATTTAAACCCAAAGGGGTTAAAATTAAGCGTGTTTTCTATTTATCAGAAAAAAAAAAAAGGGTTTTTTTCAACCCAAAAGAAAAATTTTTCCGGGTTTAAAAATTTTTTTCCCAAGGGTTTTAAGCTTTTCTGTTTATCAGAAAAATAAAAGTTTTTTTTTAACAGCCACATACCATTAAATTTTTGGCGTATTTTTTTTGGCAATTATTAAAGGGGTTATTAAGCGTTTTTTGTTTTTTAGTCATAAAAAAACAGTTTTTTTCAACGAAAAGAAAAATTTTTTTTGAAAATTTTTTACCAAAGGTTTTTTTAAGCTGTTTTGCTGTTGTAGTCAGAAAAATAATTTTTTTTCACCCACAAAGATTTTTCGCTTTTCCCTTTTTCGAATTTTTATCCAAGGGTTAAATTTAAGTGGTTTCTGCTTTTGTAGTCAGTAAAAAAGGTTTTAACACCAAAAAAATTTTTTTCCTTTTTCAAATTTATTCCAAAAGGTTAATTAAGCCTTTTTGGTTTTTTTATATTAAAAAATACAGGTGTTTTTAAACCACATACAAGAAATTTTTTTCCTGGCCTTTGGGAGCGAAATTTAACCCAAGGGTTAAACCCAACTTTTAGTGGGTTCTTTTGGATCAAATAAGGGTGTGTATTTATCATTACAGATATTTCCCTTAAACAGAGTCTGAAAAATTTTTTTAACAAAAACAGTTTTCACATGCGATGGGAGTGGCAAAAAACATTCCTGGAGCACACAGGGCACAGCACAGTAAGGGGGCGTCGCAGCAGGGGGGAATCGGGGGAGGCCCCAACTGCGGGGGCATTAGGGCCTGTTTGACAGCAACCCAAAAGGTTCTTGATTTGGTTGAGTAGGGATCAAAATTTCCCCGATGACATCTGACAAAACTAGCGGGGGGTTCTAGATACAATCTTAGTTGGCATGGCCCAAAAAGGTACGGGCCCCCACTGTCCTCAACCCCTTTTTCCCTTCGGGGCCCTCAGCCGAAAACTGATTTTGGTCAGCGCCCTATCAGCGAGGACGAACAATTTGAGGACTCAGCAGCTATTTGGGAACGAAGAGGGGAGAATCCCTGCTTCTTCCCGATTGATTGGGAAATGGGATGGGGGGTTTTTTGGGAAAGGGGCAGCCCCTTCATACCAAACCGTTGGGAGGACGCAGTGAGATCAAACATAGAATTTTTAAACTGGTGGTTTGAATCCATTTTTCCCTTTTCAATTTTCAAATTTTTCACGAAA
>JAODAL010030998.1:0-49105 GCA_025379985.1 Phyllomedusa bahiana | reverse complement strand
AACAGGAAAAACGCTTTTATGTAAAACGAGGTATGTGATTTCCACCCAATCGCAACCCATACACCCCCCATCATGACGTCGCACCCCACTCTCACCCTCCATTCTGTAATCTTTTTCTGGCCCCCAAAAATTTAACAGGAAGCGCCGAAAAAGGCGCGTTTTAAATAGATGATGCACAGTTTTTAAACCTTAATTATCCATGATCTGGAAATTTCGATCACCATAAAAACCCTTGCCGATTTCAACTTTGTCGATAAAAATCGAAAACACTAATAGTAATTTAAATTTTGTAAAACATCTTTCCCCCTAAGCCTTTAGGCCTCGCATGATAGGAAAAAAAAGGGGCGGCACTGCTATTCTCCTACCCAAACCCAATGCCCATTTCTAGGCAAGACTATTTTGGGGCCCCCCGGGGGCCGTTATGTTAATTAAAGGCTTTATGAGGGGGTGAAACTAAACTTTGTAAATCTAGCCCAAACCCCTCGAGAAAAATTTTTGAAAGTTTGGCAAATTGGCCAGTCTCCCCAGGCCCCACTCCTTGTTGGGGGGTTTAAAACATGTTTTCCTAGAGAGGGGACAAGTTGCTCCTGCGGGCCCTTGCACCCTTCCTTTTGACTATTAGGAGGGAAAAAACCCCTAAAGTAAAGGGTTCATCTTAAAGACTTTTATGGGAACCAACAGGGAAATAAAATTTTTCATTCCCCCCCCTTTGGTTCCCCATCCCCCTTTACTTTTTTAAAACAACCCCGTATTTGGGCTCCTCCGGGGATTCCCTAAATTGGGGGGAATAAAAATATTTGCTAAAAATCTTTTTCCACCGCCCGTCGTGTTGTTTGCCGGGGGTAATTAACAAGGGTCAGGGGGGGATTTGTCGCGGGCGACAAGGAGCGGGTAACACAAGCAGCAATAGACCCCGATTAGATGCGCATAGGGGGCAGGAACCGGCCTTATTGCTCAGCCTGACCGGGGAAAAAGTCGTTTGATCGCCTAAAATTTGGAAATTTATGGGTGAAAATGTTAAAGGTTTGGGAAATTTGAGGCTATTTGCCCAAACTCTGGTTCACTGTATTCCTGCCCCTCTGCATTATCCGTCTCCCCCACGCGGCTCCCCCCTGATCACACTTAAAAATGGTACGAGGCAGTGCTGTCCCCTGTCTCCGTTGATTTTTGCCGTATTTAACCATTGCAGCACTATACGAAACGCCCGAACATCACGGGATCCGACTCCGCAATAGGGATTTTAAATTTCCTATTCGGAATGTTCTTTGCCCCTAATAACTTGCACACTACAATTTCCCAAATCTGCAAACACTTTTAATTACTTTGGGGCTTCTTTAGGCTATAAAGTCAAATTTGTCCCAAAAAGGAGGCCTACCTTTAAATATCTCCCCGTCAGCGGACTTGTACAGATGAAATTCCCTTAACTGGAAAAAAAAGGCCTTAAAAAAATTTGGGGGGTAACCTGACGCCGACATACGCCCGTTTTTTCTCCAATAATTATCCTACAAGTTCTTAGAGGTGCATCGTTTTCTAAGCAAATGCATACCCTGCCAAAAACCTTCTAGGCAGAATAGCAGCAAATTAAAATATGGGTCTCCCAAAACTGAGTATTTATTTTTAAAACTGCCGAAACCGATTCCCGCAGAGACTTGAAAAAACCCTGCAAGCCGCCTTTTATGCGGTTTATTTTGGGCTCAGGGGAGGCACCCAATTCCAAAATCAGTTTTTTAGGGTCCCAGGGCACGAGGGGGGGTTTTCCGCCCTAAACAAAAGATTTTTGGGCCCAAACAGTTGCTAGAACCCAGCCCTTTTTCACTATTTCTTTCAGGTGGGCGGAGTTGGAGAAACTGTGGCTAGCCCCGATCCACCCCAACTCGCTCCTGTGGTCTACAACACACAACCAGACTGTCGGGCCACTGCTGGGCCCAATGGCTCTGACGTGGAAGGTGTGGAAATCTTGTCATAAGAAATTTAACCTCCCTTCGCGACACTCACCTATGACGTCGTTTCTATTCCAGCCGCTGCTCCCCGATAGCTTACGGCACCCCCACATGAAACCGTGGTTTGACAACCAATTATTTCATCTAGCGGATATTGTAGACCACAGGACCCGAGAGATTTTACCCTTTGAGGTTCTGAGGGAGAAGTTCAAACTACCGCCTCAAACTCATTACTCTTATCTGCAGGTAAGACATTTCTTGAAAAGATCTCTGTCCTCCTCATCGGTCTCGATTCCCACCAGCTTTGAAAGAATATGCCGAGCAAGTTCTTCCCCAGCTGGTCTGATCTCCTCGATATACCAAATTTTGATGACACCGGACCTTACGCAAATTCCCGCCCACTCCTACATGAGATTATGGGAAGATTACTTAGGGACACCCATCCCACTGGACATCTGGCAAAATATATGGTCCCAAGCGGCAAAGTCTTCCTCTTGTGTCTCCTACAAGGAAAATCAATATAAACTGTTGATGAGCTGGTACCACACCCCTGCCCTCCTGCATACTTTTTATCCTAATGTTTCAGACTTATGTTGGAGGTGTAGGATGACACGAGGAACCTTGACTCATATATTTTGGGATTGCCCTAAAATAAAACCTTTTTGGAAAATAGTCAAATCCATAATCCAAAGTGTTCTGGGAATTGCCGTCCCTATGACTCCCAAGACTTTTTTACTGAATATATTTCCTGATGGCCTACGAAGTCCTCAGTCCCGCTTGCTGCTACACTTAGTAACAGCAGCTAAATGCCTCATAAGAAAGCATTGGAAGGGTCAGGACCCCCCCTCGAAAGACCAACTGATAAGTCGAGTAAAAGACATCCGGGAGATGGAATACCTCACGGCCCTCCTTGATGATAAGATAGACAAATTTGACCTCATTTGGAAATCGTGGGACTACTATGCAATCTCCACCGCCTCTTAAATCGTAGTACTGCAAACTGGTGCCTGACCAGACGCTTCCTCTCCGAACTGTTCGCCTCTAGCACCCCTTGTCTGACCCCCCCCCCCCCCTCGTAGTCTGTACCTGTCTGTTTATGTGTTTTTACTGTTTTTGTTGCTGATTGTTTTACTCGCTATAACCTGATCACCTACCACATACTGTATATCAAAAATACTTGTTGGTTTAACACTTGCGATATGTTTCGTTCTTTGCAGTTGACTTCTGTGCATTAGATCTGTTTGCATACTTAATTTCTCTGTAAATTTGCACATGTGACCGCCATACAGAGACTATTATCTGGATATAGCGGTATGTTGATCTCTTGTTATATATCTGTCTTTTGTTCTTTGATGGAAATACAATAAATACACAGTTTAAAAAAAAAAAATTACACACAAAAAAGAAACTACACATATTAGGTCTCCACACGACCGTAATAACCTGTAGAATTAATTTAACAAGTTATTAAGTGTGAAATGTGAAGGGTGTAAAAAAAAATGTAAAAAAACAAAAAAAATAATTTAACTAATTTTTTTCAAAATTCTGCAATTATTTATAAGTGAACTTAAACTATTCCCCCATAAAGTACAACTTGTCTCGAATAAAAAGAGACCTCATACAACTGCGTCATTGAAAAAATAAAAAAGTTACAACTGTTGAAACGCAAGGAGGCAAAAACTAAAAAAATGTTCTGGTCATTCACTACTTTTCAGGCATTTGCCTTAAGTGGTTAATGTCTTCCTTGCCTCTATCCCACATATTCTACTTATGCAGCTGTGTGTAGGTACTTTTGGTAGGTGCTAACCACTATATACTGGGAATGCCCCACAAGATCTGTAATTTCATGTTCTGACCCAGTAATTTACCCGGCCAGCATATTGAAATTGATGGTGTATAAGAAGGACTTCATTGAGCTGGAGTAGGTGCACTTGTAGGTTACACTTTGAAATTGGGTTGTCTCACTACAGGGATCGCTGCTTTCTATGTTAAAGATCTTGCAAAAACAAGTCACTTTGCACTATGTGTCCATTAACAGTGTCCTACCTGTTCCTAGATATCTCATCTTGTATGGGCTGCATCAGCTCCTCAGGTCACTATAGCTACAGCCCTGTTCAATCTCTCCTGATAGGCTGCCAACACTGATTGCTATAGCTACAGACCTGTTTACTCTCTCCTGATAGGCTACCAGCACTGGTTGCTATAGCTACAGCCCTGTTCAATCTCTCCTGATAGGCTGCCAACACTGATTGCTATAGCTACAGACCTGTTTACTCTCTCCTGATAGGCTGCCAACACTGGTTACTATAGCTACAGACCTTTTCTATCTCTCCTGATAGGCTGTCAGCACTGGTTGCTATAGCTACAGACCGGTTTGATCTCTTCTGATAGGCTGTCAGCACTGGTTGCTATAGCTACAGACCTGGCTTCTACTGCAGCCTAGTTGAAGCCAGTAAACACGCGCCTGAATTCAAAGTGAAACCAAGAAAACAGGACTGCGGTGAGATGAGTCAATGTAGTGATACAACCTCTTTAAAGTCAAATTTCACCAGAATTTTACTGCTTCGATTTGGGCCAATCCAAACGCATGCATTACCTGGTGCTTTTGATCCACAGTGCTCTCGCTCTGACGTCACTGGTCCAACATCAAACGAGTAACACTTTCGTTGGGGTTGGACTGGAAGTGACATCAAATGAAAGTAACGTCGGAGCAACCGGAGCCCCGTGGAAATGGAAATACCAGGGGATGAGGAAGTTAACCCATTGAAATCCCAGTAAATAAAACACATCCCTAATTTAAGGTTAGGGTTATGGCTATAGTCAGGATTAGGAGTAGGTTCAAGATAAGGGTCAGAGTGAAATATTCAGGTTTCGGATGTCTCAAGTGTAAATTATTCTACTAGTTTAGTAAAACCAGTGTTAAACCAAAAAGAGACAAATTCACACAAAACTAGAGAGAAGGGTAAGTTGATTAGAGGAGAAAGTAGATTGCAGGACCAAGACAGCCTATCAAATTTGGGGTCATTCAATTTGCAAAAATGTGCTTCAGGGGCATTTTAATTACCATGTACAAAAATGGTACAAACAATAAGATCTCTTACACCTCAGCCTGTAACTATGACAAACATCCTTTATTTCTAGTGGAAAGAAGGCTTCACCATCACAGACGAGCATTCTTTACTGTAAGAGCAGTGAGACTATGGAGCTCGGGGCCACAAGAGGTTGTGATGGTGGATTCTTTACTGTAAGAGCAGTGAGACTATGGAGCTCGGGGCCACAAAAGGTTGTTATGGTGGGGTCATTGTACAAGTTCACGAGGGGCTTATATGTCTTGAAAAATTTAATATCACAGGTTATGGATACTGTATTCTAGAGACAGCCATTTTTCAAGAGATTTGAAGGCAAGAAGGCAAGAAGAGCCTTATAAGAGTTTTTGCTATCTTTTGGATCAACACAGTAGGGTTATAGGTTGGATCTGTTGGAGCTATGCCTTCTTTTCAATCTTATTAACTATGTTATTATGTAACTATGGTTGTCTCTTTCCATTGGTCGGGTTGAGAAGGTTTTTAGTAAACAGGGTATTGGCATCTGACTCAGGTTTTTTTTCTGGATAAATGTGTTATCAGTTGGACTTAATGGATCTATGCATTTTTCAAACTTATTAAGTATGTAACTATGTAACAATGATTTCTAAGATATATCTGGTCTTCTTTGAGAGGCTACGTGACCACCTTCTCATTGGAAAAATGTACCCTTGATCCAATATGGCGGCTTTCAAGATGGCAGCCATGTTCCAGACATAACACTAAAGATAGATTGGTCTGGTTGAGCAGGTTTTGTAATAAATTGGGCAATTCGTGTGCACTTCATTTGGGCTTTTGTCTTCCTTTGAGTGAACATTGTAGGGTTGGATTGGTTTTGATGTACCTGGGTCTTTTTTAAACCCTATTAACTATGTAAATATGTAGCTGGTTGATCCTTCTCTCCAAAGACATGTGCTATCAAAGGGAGGTCTCCATATACATTATTAGCCTGGCTGACCCAGCCACAATCACAGGCTTATACATTGACCAAATATAAATGGCCAGCGTAAAGGGTAATGATTAGATACAAGTATACTTGGACATTATTGGACCTTGCTACCCTTAGTTTGAGAGAAGAGTCCAATTCCTCTTTACCATCAGGGAAAATTCAGGTGGTCTCCATACATATTAGATGGTGAGCTGCTCCAGCCACATTTGGCGAGTTTGGCCAACGTGAATGAAATGTACATGACTAGTTTAAAGGAAAACAATTGGATACAAGTATACTTGGACATTGTAGGACTTTAATACCTCATAGACTGTAACAAGAGCTTGAATCTCCTGTGCCATCAGGATTTCCCCATGCACATTAGATAGTTTGCAGGTCCAGCTAAAATAAGTGGGTTCAGCCTACATTTATCAAACGTACTGTATGTGGGCAGCTTATAGGGAAATGATTAGATACTAGATTTTAGCAATACTTATATATTGTAGGACCCTGACTACCTCCTAGGTTGAAACAAAAGTTTGAATCCTCTCTATCATCAGGGAAAAGTCAGGAGGTCTTCATACACATTAGATGGTTGGCTAACCCCATGAAAATCAGTGAATTCAGCCTACATTGTTCAAACATATATGGAAAGTTTAAAGGGTAATGATTAGATGTAACTTGGATATTGTTGGACCTCCCTACATCTTAGCTTCAGAGAAGAATTTGAATCCTCTTTACCATCAGGCGAAATTCAGAAAGTCCCCATACACATTCGGTGGTTGGCCGGTCCAGTTAAACTTGGTGGTTTAGCCTACTTTAATCACATGTATATGGCCAGCTCAAATGGTAATGATTAGATACAAGTATACTTGGATATTGTAGGACCTTATTATCTCTTATTGTAACAAGAGCTTTTTGGATTTTACCTTTTTACATTATTTGATTGGCCAGTAGGGTAATGATTAGATGCAACTATACTTGGACATTGCTGGAGCTCCCTACCTCTTAGTTTGAGAGAAGAATTTAAAAACTCTTTAAAATCAGGCAAAATCCAGGAGGTTCCCATACACATTAGGTGGTTGGTCAGTCCAGCTTAACTTGCTCAGCCTACGCTCATCAAATACTTATGGCCAGCTTAAAGGGAAATGATTAGATACAAGTATACTTGAATATTGTTGGACCTCCCTACCTCTTAGATTAAGAGAAGAGTTTGAATCCTTTTCATCATCAGGGGAAATTCAGGAGGTCCCCATACACATTATATGGTTGGCCGGTCCAGCTGATCTTGGTAGGTTCAATGTAGATGTAGATCAAATGTATATGGCCAACTTAAAGGGTAACAATTAGATAAAAGTTTGAATATTCTTTACCATCAGGGTAATTTCTGGAGGTTCCCATACACATTAGATGGTTGGCCGGTCCAGCTAATCTTGGTGGGTTCGGCCTACATTGATCAAATGTATATGGCCAGCTTAAAGGGTAATGATTAGATACAAGTATACTTGGATATTGTAGACCTTGATATTGGGCTACTTCTAGCTTAAAGAGATTTAATGCTTTAAAATTAGCATAATCCAGGAGGTTCCCATACCATTAGGTGTTGATCAGTCCGCTTAACTTGCTCAGCCTACGGTCATCAAATCTTATGGCCAGCTTAAAGGGAATGATTAGATAAATTACTTGAAATTGTGGACCTCCTACCTTTAGATTAAGAGAAGAGTTTGAACCCTTTTTACCATCGGGAAATTCAGGAGGTCCTCATACGCATTAGATGGTTGGCCATAAACTTAGTGGGTTCAATCTACATTGATCACATGTATATGGCAAACTTAAAGGGTAACAATTAGATAAGAGAAGAGTTTGAATATTCTTTACCATCAGGGGAATTTCAGGAGGTCCCCATACACACTAGATGGTTGGCCGGTCCAACTAAACTTGACGGGTTCAGCCAACATTGATCCAAAGAATATGGCCAATTTAAGGGGTAACGATTAGATATAAGCATACTTGGATATTGTTAGACCGCCCTTCCTCTTAGATTAAGAGAAGAGTTTGAATACTGTTTACCATCAGAGTAAATTAAAGAGGTCTCCACCAACATTAGATGAATGGTCGGTCTAGCCACAATTGGTAGGTTCTGCCTAAATTAATCAACTGTATATGACCAGTTTAAAGGGAAATGATTAGATACAATTATATTCGGCTATAGTAGAACCTTTAGGCCTCTTATAATGAAACAAGAGCTTGAATCTCCTGTACCGTCAGGGGAAAATCAAGATTTCCCCATACGCTTTAGATGGTTGACCGGTCTTGCTAAAATTAGTGGGTTCAGCCTCCATTAATCAAATGTATATTGCCAGCTTAAAGAGGAATGATTGTATAGAACATACTCGGATAGGGCCTTACTACCTGTTAGCTTGAAACACAGAGTTTAGATGCTCTTTACCATCAGTGTAAATTCAGGAGGTCCCCATACACATTAGATGGTTGGCCGGTCCAGCTAAACTTGGTGGGTTCAGCCTACATTGATCAAATGTACAGTATACCACCAACTTGAAGGGTAACGATTAGATACAAGCATACTTGGATATTGTTGGACCTCCTTACCTCTTAGATTAAGAGAAGAGTTTGAATACTCTTTACCATCAGGGTAAATTCAAGAGATCTCCACCAACATTAGATGAATGGTCGGTCCAGCCATAATTGCTAGGTTTTGCCTAAATTGATCAACTGTATATGACCAGTTTAAGGGGAAATGATTAGATACAATTATATTTGGCTATAGTAGAACCTTTAGGCCTCTTATAATGAAAAGTGATCTTGAATCTCCTGTAACATCATGGTAAAATCAAGATTTCCCCATAAGATGTAGATGGGTAGTCGGTCATGCTAAAATTAGTGGGTTCAGCCTCCATTAATCAAATGTATATTGCCAGCTTAAAGGGGTTGTTTCACTACATTGATTCATCTCACCTCAGTCCTGTTTTCTTGCTTTCATTTTGAATTCAGGGGCGTGTTTACTGACTTCTACTGCAGCCGAGTAGAAGCCAGGTCTGTAGCTATAGCAACCAGTGCTGGCAGCCTATCAGGAGAGATGAAACAGGTCTGTAGCTATGGCGACCAGTGCTGGCAGCCTATCAGGAGAGATGAAACAGGTCTGTAGCTGTAGCGACCAGTGATGGGAGCCTATCAGGAGAGATGAAACATTTCTGTAGCTATAGCGACCAGTGCTAGGAGCCTATCAGGAGAGATCAAACAGGTCTGTAGCTATAGCAACCAGTGCTGGCAGCCTATCAGGAGAGATTGAACAGGGCTGTAGCTATAGCAACCAGTGCTGGCAGCCTATCAGGAGAGATTGAACAGGGCTGTAGCTATAGGGACCAGCGCTGGCAGCCTATCAGGAGAGATCGAACAGGTCTGTAGCTATAGCGACCCGAGGAGCTGATGCAGCCCATACAAGAGGGGATATCTAGGAATAGGTAGGACACTGTTAATGGACACATATTGAAAAGTGACTTGTTTTTGCAAGATCTTTAACATAAAAAGCAGTGATCCTTGTAGTGAGACAACCCCTTTAAAGAGGAATGATTGGATAGAATATACTCGGATAGGACCTCACTACTTGTTAGCTTGAAACAAAGAGTTTGGATGCTCTTAGTCCAGGAGAGAATTTTTCACGAATGGTTTTACCCCTTTAAATATTACCTTTCCTTAAAATGATTCCTCTGACGAGCCGCATGATACCTGTGTTATATACCAGCGCTGTTTATTTTCTGATCTAGCCATTTGAAAAGGTTTCCAGCAGTCACTTCCTCAGATGTAGATCTAACTGATGTAATTTCTAAATTATCTATCAACCAGCGCTGACATTCAAATAACGCTGAAGGCCATCCTCATGCACCGGAGAAGCTAAATGCAAGGCTCTCACATTCGAGCCAAATCTGTCACATTCCCTGTTATGTCTCTTGCCGCAGACTTTTTAGCGTTCCATGAGAAAGAGCCTCATAATTAGTTTAGCTTAACTAAAAAAAAAAAAATGAATGACAAGGTCTCACTCTTGCCCTTTTGGAAAATGAGAGAAGCTTGCCATAAATTGCACACTAAAATGAAACACCCATTTGCATATTCACTGCTATATTAAAAGAGATCTGTTGGAGCGCATAAAGCAGAACAAACACAAACATGCCTTTTAATAACTGAAATCACTCCCAGGAAGTGACCCTGAGCAGAAAGCCTGATTATCGCTACTTAATTAGAAGCCATGGAAATCTAAATCCCGCTTCAAATCCTACTCTGTGTACAGTGAGCGACGAAGCCGGTAGTTTTGTTTTAAATTAAATATTTACTCTTTAATAATATTTTTGCAGGAGCGGCTTCCCGAGAATTAGCAAGATGTTAACAAAAAATTAATATTCCGAGAAGGCGCGGAACCTGTGTTGGCTTGCAGGTGTCGGGGAATAAGCATATTGGCATTTATAACGCCATTAATTAATTCATTAAGAATGCAAGGCTGCCTTTCATTTCCTTAAATGTTTGAACATTTTATCCATCAATAATAAACTACTTCACACTGAGACGACCGCGCAGCTGGCAGAGCCCAGGTTTTACAATGCGATACAATGGAAATGGCACGGGCATCAGGTGGGGCAGCATTTCTGGCTAGGGGCGTCGTGGCTCACTCCGTTACACTATACACGCCCGTACAGTACCTTAGACACAACTCTACAGGCAGTCCCCGGGTTCTGATCGGGAGAGGGACTGTAGGTTTGTTCTTAAAGGGTTGTATCATTTTATTAAAGGGGTTTTGCCACCATGTAATGTTGACGTGGGATCCCCAAAAGGGGGTATTAATCACTTTTCAATATATGTGATTACAAAATGAGCCTGGGGAGATCTACAGAATTTCTCGTCCCCCTTAGTTACCTGAAAGCTTCTACTGAAAACGACCAGAGGAGCTGACGGCCGCGCTTGCGGTGAAACACTTCTTATCTGATGATGGGGGAAAAGAATGAGCTTTTAAGGGACAGGGTAGAAAGTGCAGTCTATGAGCCTGTGTTTGCTGTATTGAGAACCCCACTGTTGTTACCGTTAGTTTTTCATTTTAAGGGGTTTTCGCTACAATGATTGGGTTTTTTAAAGTCTTTAAAATAAACACCCATTTGCATATTTGCTTATTAAAAGAGTCTTGACTGATTTAAAGCAAACACCTGCCATTTTAATAAGTGAATCACTTCCAAAGTTGCCTAAGCAGACAGACCTGTTATCCTTACTTATTGGCTGTATGGAATCTAAATCCGCTTCAATCCTACTCTGTGTACAGTGGAGCGACGAGAGCCCGTCTTGTTAATCATAATTACTCTTACTTAGTTTGCAGGAGGAGCTTCGAGAATTAGAAGATTGCAAAAAATTAATATGTCCGAGAAGGCGCGGATACCTGTGTTGTTGCAGGTGTCGGATATGCATATTGGCATTTCTAACACATTATTAATTCATTAAGAATGCAGGCTGCTTACATTTCCTGAAATGTTTTAACATTATCCAATCAATAATAAACGTACTTCACACGAGACGACCCCAGCTGGCAAGCCAGTTTTACATCGATACATGGAAATGGCTCGGATATGGGGCAGCATTTTGGCTAGGGGCGTGTGGCTACTCGGTTACACATCACTGCCATTAACATTAATAGACACAACTATTACGGCAGTCCGGGTTATGAACGGGAGGGGACTTGTAGGTTTGTTCTTAAGGGTTGGTATATTTATTAAGGTTTTGCCACAGAATGTTGACGTATGGATCCTCCATAATGGGATTTAATCACTTTTCTAGCATAATGGATTACAAAAGTGAAGCTGTACGTCTACAGAATTCTCAGTCCCCTTGTTACCTGAAAGCTTCCCTAGACACGACCAGAAGTTGACAGGCCGCGTTGCTGAACCTTTCTACTGGATGAAGGGAAAATGAATGAGCTTTTAAGAGGCAGGTAGAAGTGAGTCTATGAGCACGTGCCTTGCTGTATTGAGAATCCACTGTTGTACCGTTAGTATTTCACTTAAGTTTTGAGACGCTCCCTTATTCCTCACTTGCTCACCCACTCCCTCTCTCCCCTGCAGCCTTCATGACTCAGCATGCTTTGTTTATATTCTACTCCCGTGCTTATAAGAGATAAGTAACTGGCGTCCTGGCAAATCCCCTTTAAATGGTCTTCAGAATAAGGGGACAGTGAAAACAAGCAACTTTGCAATTAGATGTCATTAGCAAAGCTGTCTTGTTATCACAGGATCCCTTATCTTCTGTTTCTGTTTACACTGATCTCCAGTGCTGGTCGGATCCCTCATCCTTGCATTTAACTAGCTGAGAGCTCATTTACACTCTGTTCAGCCCCGGTCGGTCGGCGTATTCACGGAGCTTGCATTCCTGCCTTTCACTCAAGAGTAAGGGACCGGCACATTTTGACTCTGCACAGCCAGAAGAAACAGAATAACACTGCCTGGATTCTAGATTCAGAAAAGAGCAGAATTTGTGTCTATACCTGCCTCTCTGACTCAGAGTTAAGGGCCTTAGCAATTTCTCTCTGCACACCCAGCAGAAACACACTGCAGCAGATTTTACAATCAGAAAACAGCACAGTTGTGTCTCGGTGCCTAACTCTCCTGCATAGAAGGGAGATCTGTGCTGTTCATAGAAAGCTGGATTCAACTGTAACAAATATCCAGCTGTGAGAGGAGAAAAGATCAGTGCTCAGTCTAGATTGAATGCAGCCTGTGGTATGTATACAGCTCTTACAAAATAAGACTGATAGGGAGAGACACAGTGACATGTGGACTCAGAGATGGGGGGGGGTCTCGGGAGCGAGCATGAACAGTGAAGGGGGGGTGATGTCACCCAGCTGGGAGGGGAAGAAACGCCCCTGAATTTCTAGAGTTGAGAAGCTGAGAGCAGTATGAATCAGCCGAACTAAGGAAGCGATACATCCCTTTTAAGCTGAATTTGTATGTAACTTGGAACAGGTATATTTATTATATGTAATTCCAGCACAAAAGTTTTTTTTGTTTTTGTTTTGGATAGTGCAGGAAAGGGTTTTTACATTTGTTTTGTCGTCTGTGTCCCTGTTAAGAAGATTTCACCTCATGTCCTGCTGTGGCATGCTGGAACTTGTCATTCCACAGCTACTATCTGGTGTGGAACATGGAACTACAAGTGCCAGCATGCCCCAGTCTCCGTTTGTAACTACGGAACGGGTGTAAGTCGGAATGGTGTAAGTCGAAGATTGCCTGTACTTGGATATTGTACAGTGGGGAAAAAAAGTATTTAGTCAGCCACCAATTGTGCATGTTCTCCCACTTAAAAAAATGAGAGAGGCTCCTGTAATTGACATCATAGGTCGACCTCAACTATGAGAGACAAAATTAGAAAACAAATCCTGAAAATCCCATTGTCTGATTTGGAAAGAATTTATTTGCAAATTATGGTGGAAAATAAGTATTTGGTCAATAACAAAAGTTCATCTCAATACTTTGTTCTGTCTCCTTTGTTGGCAATGACAGAGGTCAAAGGTTTTCTGTAAGTCTTCACAAGGTTGGCACACACTGGTATGTTGGCCCATTCCTCCATGTAGATCTCCTCTAGAGCAGGGATGTTTTGGGGCTGTCACTGGGCAGCACGGATTTTCAGCTCCCTCGAAAGGTTTTCTATGGGGTTGAGATCTGGAGACTGGCTAGGCCACTCCAGGACCTTGAAATGCTTCTTACGAAGCCACTCCTTCTTTGCCCTGGTGGTGTGCTTGGGATCATTGTCATGCTGAAAGACCCAGCCACGTCTCATCTTCAATGCCCTGATGCTGATGGAAAGAGGTTTGCACTCAAAATCTCACAATACATGGCCCCATTCATTCTTTCATGTACACGGATCAGTTGTCCTAGTCCCTTTGCAGAGAAAAATCCCCAAAGCATGTTGTTGCCCCCCCCCCCCCCCCCCCCCATGCTTCACAGTAGGTCTGGTGTTCTTTGGATGCAACTCAGCATTCTCTCTCCTCCAAACACCACGAGTTGTGTTTCTACCAAATAGTTCTACTTTGGTTTCATCTGACATATGACCTTCTCCCAATACTCTTCTGGATCATTCAAATGCTCTCTAGCAAACTTCAGACGGGCCTGACATGTACTGGCTTAAGCAGGGGGACACGTCTGGCACTGCAGGATCCGGGTTCTGAGTGGGTTACTGATGGTAGCCTTTGTTACGTTGGTCCCAGCTCTCTGCAGGTCATTCACTAGGTCCCCCGTGTGGTTCTGGGATTTTTGCTCACCATTCTTGTGATCATTTTGACCCCATGGGGTGAGATCTTGCATGGAGACCCAGATAGAGGGAGATTATCAGGGGTCTTGTATGTCTTCCATTTTCTAATTATTGCTCCCACAGTTGCTTGCCTATTGCAGATTCAGGCTTCCCAGCCGGGTGCGGGGCTACAATTTTGTTTCTGGTGTCCTTCAACAGCTCTTAGGTCTTCACCATAGTGGAGTGGAGAGTCTCATGCAAGAATATACTGTCAATGTTTGCTGTGGGTCCCACCTACTTAACGAGCCCCAAAAACTCGCCGTTATGAATGCAGAACAGGTTGGGACTCTTCTATTGATTTAAAGGGGTTGTCTCACTACAAGGATTGCTTTTTATGTTAAAGATCTTGCAAAAACAAGTTACTTTGCAATATGTGTCCATTACCAGTGTCCTACCTATTCCTAGATATCCCCTCTTGTATGGACTGCATCAGCTCCTCAGGTCGCTATAGCTTTAGACCTGTTTGGTCTCTCCTGATAGGCTGCCAGCACTAGTTGCTATAGCTACAGACCTGGCTTCTACTGCAGCCTAGTTAAAGCCAAGAAAACAGGATGACTCAATGTAGTGAGACAACACCTTTAAGTGGGAGTTCCGAGTTTAGGCTGCAATTGGACTCCCATTGATGTTTATGGGAGAGTCCCAACCACCTTTCAGTTCAGAATGGAGAGGTGTCGGAGCTTGTTTGGGGGGTGGGACCCGCACCTATCAGACATTGATGGCATTTCCAAGCGATAGACTGTAGTGAGACAACCCCTTTAAGGTTGAAACATGAGTATGAATCATTCATATTACCAAGAAAAAAACAGGAGGTCTCCATACATATTAGATAATTAGATGATCCTACCAAAATCAGTGAGTTCAGCCTAGATTGATCAAATGTATATGGCACGTTGAAAGGGGAATGATTAGATATAACTATGCTTGGATATTGTTATACCCTAAATACCTTTAAAGGGGTTGTTTCACTACAATCATTGTTGACATATCGCAAGAATATGCCATCAATGTCTGATAGGTGCAGATCCCACCTCCTACACTAGCCCCAAAACCTCTCCATTCTGAATGTAGAGCAGGTTGGGACTCTTCCATAGACATAAATGGGAGTTATAAGTTTAGTTTATGAGCTGCGATGCTCAGCTTTAATCAGAAATCCCATTCATGTCTATTGGAGAGTCTCAACCACCTCTCCATTCAGAATGGAGAGGTCTTGGGCTCGTTTGAGAGGTGCGACCCACACCTATGAGACATTGAGGGAAAATCCAAGCAAAATGGCATTAATGTCTGTAGTGAGACAACCCCTTTAAGAGTGAAACAGGAGTGTGAATCCCCTGTATTACCAGGGAAAAGCCAGAAGGTTTCCATACAGATTATATGGTTGACTGATCCCACAAAAATCAGTTCAGCCTAGATTGATCAATTGTATATGGCCAGCTGAAAGGGGAATGGTTAGATACAACTATACTTGAATACTGTAGGACACAGAACATGCTTTGATCCAACATGTGCATATCAACCCAAGAACAAAAGCAAAAGACCTTGTGTTGTGAAGATGCTGGCGGAAGCTGGTAAGATTGTGTCACTATCCACAGTGAAAGGAGTACTGTATCAACGAGGGCTGAAAGGTCGCTCTGCCAGGAAGAAACTATTACTCCAAAAGAAATATATAAAAACCAGATGAGTGTTTGCAAATGCACAAAGGAGGAAAGACCTACATTTTTGGAGCTATGTCCTGTGTTGTGATGAAACTAAAATTTAACTGTTTGGCCATAATGACCATCGTTATGTGTGGAGGAAAAAGGGAGAAGCTTGGAAGCCTAAGAACAAAATCCTAACTGTGAAACACGGGGGTGGTAGCATCATGTTGTGGTGTTGTTTTGCTGCAGGAGGGACTGGTGCACTTCACAAAATAGATGGCATCATGTGGAAAGAAGATTGTGGCAATAATGAAGCAACATCTCAAGACATCAGCCAGGAATTTAAAACTTGGGCGGAAATGGGTCTTCCAAATGTACAATGACCCGGAGCTACTGCTAAACTGGTTACAAAGTGGCTTAAGGAGAACCAAGTTGATGTTTTGGAGCAGCCATCACAAAGCCCTGATCTCAATCCTATTGAAAATTTATGGGCAAAGCTAAAAAGGCCGGAGCGAGCAAGGCAACCTCCAAACATGGCTCAGTTACACCAGTTTTGTCAGGAGGAAGGGGCCAAAATTCCAACCAACTATTGTGAGAAGCTTGTGGAAGGATCCAAAACGTGTGACCCAAGTCCTACAGTTTAAGGGCAAAGCCACCAAATACTAATGAAATGGATGGAAACTTTTGACTTTGCAGAAGTAATAAAAATTAAAAATTTTCTCTCTCATTATTCTGCATTTGGCAAATAGAAATAATTTTGGTTCCTAATTGACTTAAAACAGGGAAGGTTTATTCTGATTTCATGTCAGAGAGAAAAACCTGCAGATGGGGCTTTTTATAGAGGGAGAAACCTGCAGATGGGGCTTTTTATAGAGGGGAGGGAAACTTCTGGTTTAAACTGTATATGGCAATGTGGGATGGTAGACTGTCCCCACTGCATATCATACTGGGAGCCATCATCTGATGTATAATTGATGATTCTGGTCCGTAACATCGCATTCTACTGTTCTGAAGTTTTGACATGATTTAAAGAGCTAAGTGCACCTATGATACAGAAAAGAGTCAATTGTTTACTTAAACTGGTAATTATGCTGCAGTTACAGGGTTAACACAGTCTACAGCCAGTCCTGGAAAGTCCTGTACTGCTGTACTATCGGAGAAGCTGACAGGGAAAGGGCTGTAACCATAAGTCCTATCAGAGAAGCTGACACGGGAGGAGCTGTAACCATAGTAAAATGGACAGTTAAAGAAAAACAGCTAGTCTGTTAGCTACTCTGTCTGTCTATGAGAGAGTGAGTCAGAGTGTCAGAGAGAGAAGATCAACAAAGCTGCAAGAGAAACACACCATTACTCTCTCTCAGGAACTTTTCTGTTAATCAGCTGTGGGTGTGTACGCCGGGGACTGAAACCTGTGTAAATCAGAGGGAGTTATCTTCTGTCTCATGGCGATAAGCGGAGAAGCATTAAAGCGGAGTGAACGTCATCTGCAACATCGGATGCTGGCAGAAGGAAACCCCGTCCGAAACCAGTGATCACATATTGGCCAAGGAAATTCCCAGGCCCAATGAGCGTGCACACCAGCCGATAGGGACATTGGTTAGGCCTGTAGAAAGATTAGTTAGGGTCAGGCCTTAAAGGGGACTTCCTTACCTCTTAATCTGCTCAGAAGAGAACAAAGCATGAAGCCTCACAGGGGGAGAGAGGCGGGCTGAGAACACAGCCAGGAAGCAGGGAGCGTGTGCAATGTTCACTGAAATAATTACATTACAACCAGTGGATTCTATATACAAAAGACACAGGGCTGATTCACTGCTTTTTCTCCACAGTCCCTTGTCAGCTCCTTCATGTTCCCTGTCATCAGATAAGAAGTGCAGACAACGCAAACGCGGCAAGATCAGCTCCTGTCAGCTGCTGGTCGTGTTTATTGTAAGCTTTTAAGTAACTAAGGGCATGTAAGGAATGCTGTAGCTCTCAGTGGCTTCACTTTTTGTAATCACATATATTTAGAAAAGTGATAAAATACCCATTTTGGAGTATCCCACGTCAACATTACATCGTGGCAAAACCCCTTTAAACGGACATTTCTGCAAATAACGTGCGCGTGAGACTGTGGAACAAGTCCTACACTGGTGTTGGTAATTTAGTTTGTTGTTCTTATTGGGGAGATCCTTAATTGGCTAATGGTACTCTGGGAATAACGGCTACTTTCAGAGGTTTGTAAACCCTTGTGCTACAAAGCGAGTGCGCCCCTGAAATACATGTCCACACTATTGTTCCGGTTACCTAGGGCTTTAATGAAGTAAACAGTGATCAGTGGTTTGTTGATAGGTAAGATATCGGTAACTCCAGAGGATATAGTATGGCAGCTCGTAGCACAAAGAACCCGGTTTATCACGATGTGTACGTGTTCTTGAGGGGTTTGGATAATACTCTTTTTTATTCAGATTCCAGTAAAAATATTTGTTGGTCTGAACTGGTGTTGGAGTCGTTTCTCGTGTCTGTGACTTCGCTGTATTCTGGGAGGCCAAACTCAGTACACTGCTTACAACTAGCTGAAAGGAGAATGATTAGATACAACTGTACTTGGATATTGTAGGACTCTGAATATCTTTTAGGTATGAATCCTCTGTATTATCAGGGAAAAGCCAAGAGATCTCCATACTCATGGCTGGTTAGCCAAAATTGATTGGTTTAGCCAACATTAATCAAATGTATATGGTCAGTCAATATAATGGAAATGGCATGGGCAATTTGGAGGGTAGCAGTTCCTGTTGGGGGCATTGTGGCTCACTCACAGGCTCTGACTGGAAAACCTCTGCTGGGCCCCTTGGCTTAGTAAACCACTAAGAACAGCAAGAGAAAGAGAAGCAGAAAGCAAGAGCCATGAGCAGTTATTTAGAGTAGCTCTAGGGTGAGCTCCAAAATTCAACTCCACTGGTGGGCCCTAAGAAGACAATACCACTGGTGGGACTCCAGAATCAACTCCATTGGTGGGCATACAGAATCAATTCCACTGGTGGGTCCCAAGAATCAACTCCACTGATGGGCGCCACAAAGAAAACTCCACTGATGGGCCCCAAGAAGAAAACTCCACTGGTGGGCCCCAAGGAGAGAACTACACTGATGGACCCTAAGATAAAAACTCCACTGGTGGGCACTAGAATAAAATCCACTAGTGGGCCCAAGAATCAACTCCACTGGAGGGCCCAAGAATCAACTCTACTGGTGGGCCCCCAGAATCAACTCTACTGGTGGCCCCAAAATCAACTCCACTGTTGGGCTTCAAGAATCAAGTCCACTGGTGGGCCCCAAGTATCAACTCCACTGGTGGGCCCCAAGAATCATCTCCACTGGTGGGCCCCAGGCACCCAACCCGACACTGTTCACTCAGTTGCAAAATATATTGCTAGCTTAAAGGGAAATTACTACATACAATTATACTTGGATATTATAGGACCGAGAATATCTTTAAGGTTAAGACAAAAGTCCAAATTCTCTGGAAGAGTCAGGAGGTCTCCTTACACATTAGGTAGGTGGTTGGTCCAGTCAAAATCAATGGATTCATTCACATTAATCAAATGTATATGATCTACTAAAAAGGAAATGCTTAGATACAATTATATTTGGATACTCTAGGACCCTGACTATCCCTTAGCTTGAAACAAGAGCTTGAATCTCCTGTACCATCAGGGAAAGTCAGAAGGTTTTCTAGTTAGAGGATTGACTAATCCTACCAAAATTGGTTTAGCCTACATTGATCAAATGTACTGTAGATGGTCAGCTTAAAGAGGAATAATTAGATACAATTATACTCAGAGACTGAAGGACCCTGAATACCATTTAGGTTGATACCAGAATCTGAATTCTCTGTACCATCAGGAGAAAGTCAGGATGTCCCCATTAGATGGTTGGCCAGTCCCACCAAAATCGATGAGTTTAGTCTACATGGATCAAATTTTTATGGCCAGCTTAAAGGGGAATGGTTAGATACAATTATTCTTGGATATTGTAGGACCCTGAATATCTCTAAGACTGAAAAAAGAGCCTGAATCACCTGTACCATCAGGTGAAAGTCAGGAGATCCCCATACATATTAGATGGTTGGTCTACCCGAAACTGGTGGGTTCAGCCTACAATGATCAAACGTATATGGCCAGCAAAATAGGAAATGATTAGATACAACTATACCTGGATATTGTAGAACCCTAAATACCTTTTAGGTTGATACCAGAATCTGAATCCTCTGTACCATCAGGAGAAAGTCAGGATGTCCCCATAAGATGGTTGGCCAGTCCCACCAAAATTTGTTGGTTCAGCCTACAGTAATCACATATTTATGGCCAGCTTAAAGGGGGAATGGTTAGATACAATTATACTTGGATATTATAAGAGACTAAAAAAAGAGCTTGAATCCCCTCTGTACAATCAGGAGAAAGTCAGGATGTCCCCATTAGATGGTTGGCCAGTCCCACCAAAATTAATTGGTTCAGCCAACACTAATCACATATTTATGGCCAGCTTAAAGGGGAATGGTTAGATACAATTATACTTGGATATTGTAGGAGACTAAAACAAGAGCTTGAACCCCTTCTGTACTATCAGGAGAAAGTCAGGATGTCCCCATTAGATGGTTGGCCCGTCCCACCAAAATCGATTGGTTCAGCCTACAGTAATCACATATTTATGACCAGCAGAAAGAGGAATGGTTAGATACAATTATACTTGGATATTATAGGAGACTAAAACAAGAGATTGATTCACCCTCTGTACCATCAGGAAGGTGAGGAGCAATCCCTACACGTTAGGTGCTTAGTTGGTTGGTCCCACCAAAATCAGTGAATTCAGGCTATCTTCATCAAATGCCTATGGCCACCTAGCAGATCCTAAAATTTACAAAATATAATGGAACCGGAGCGGACGTCACGCAGGAGGCAGCGGTTCCGGCTGGGGGCATCGTAGCTCACTCAGTTACAAAATATCAATCGCACTAGCAAAATACAGCAAGCGGCCATGATTCAGACAGTGTAAAAATTACAAACTCCTGAATTCCATGGCAGATCGCCCAGAGTTACTAATTTCAGATGCTGGAAATGCTGGAACATAGTAAAATATTAATCTGAAATCCAGCGTGTGTGTGTGTAATGGTTTAGAAATGTTCACTATGGCATCACAGAGATCCCCAATCTCCTGGCCCGCGATCAGAACGACGCTACCTTGTATTTATAGGCTTTGAAGCCGCAAGAACAGCAACATCAGCCAAAAATTTTAAATTGATAGCATTTGGGGTTTTAAACCAAAACCATTAGGCTGGTGTTTCCTGAGCATGCAAAATATTGCACTTGATGTGAATGTATAATTCATGGGATGTAATAAGCCTGTATACTTGTAAACTATACAAAGAGAGTCAAGTTTTTGTTGGCCTCTAGGAATGGTATTCAGCACACCGATTTATGTATCATTATTTGCACCATTAGTTGTAATTTGTAGACATAGGAAAAATGCATCCATAAAGCAATAGTGACTACATTCTGGCCATGGAGACCTTCTTCAGGCTTAAAGAGGTTGTCTCACCATGCTGTTTCAAGCCGTTTTAGATTCATGCATCCTGTCTCTTCCTGGTCAGGCTGTGGGCGGTTCTGTATCAATGATTAGCATACCAGCTCCATATTCACAGCTCTTCTAATTGGAATGAGAGCAGGAGATCTTATCTATAGAGAAGAGGGCTTCAGAGCTCAAAGTGAACAAAAATTAATTAATCTGATTTGTTTGTTAGAGATCACACACTCTATTCTCAAGCTGCCAGTGTCCTGTGTGCCGTTCTGTGGTGACAGCACTCCCTGCTCTCAGATGAGACAAAAAGCAGAGAGATTAGGACAGTAACCAGAGAAACTTGTGTGCACTCAGAGCAGATACAATCTCTCTTATCTCCAACAAAGCAAAAATACACAAAGCAATATATTTGGAAAGAAGTCTTCAATTACCGTTCCCCACATGTTGAAAGCTAATGTTTGTCGTGAGATAACTGCTTTAATAGTTTGACAGTCAAACCCTACCACAGCAGTAGTTAGCAGCCATTGGCCAATAACGTCTCCATGAAGGGTATGCCACTTGCTTGAGAACTGCTGGTGCCTGCGTAGGGACCACAACCTGGCGTAACCCGAACATTACAGGTGGGCAGAAATATTTTACTACCAATAACTTTTTTTATTTTTTTTCTGCGCTCTAACTTTGTTATGGCTCATTTTTTTAGGCAAGAATTTTTTATTGGAAATAATTTGTAGTTTATGCAACTTTTTGATCACTTTTTATTTTATTCTGTCATTGTTTTTTTTTTTACAGCGTTCACTGTGTGTAATAAATAACACAATATTTTATTAGATTGGACTTTTATAGATGCAATGATAGCAATTATGTATTTTTTTATTGTTTATATATGATATATAGGAAAAGGGGAGTTTTTTTAATTTTTAGTATTATTTTATTTTTTCATTTTTGTTTAATAAATAACATGACATTTTATTAGATTGGTTTTTAACAGACACAATGATACCAAGTGTGTTACTTTTTCATTTTTTTATATATGATAAAAAGGAAACTAGAGAGTTTTTTAATGTTTAGTATATTTTTTTCATTTTTATGTAATAAATAACATGACAATTTATTAGCTTGGACTTTAACGGACACAATGATACCAATAATGTTTTTTTATTCTATATATATAATAAATTGATAAATAGGAAAAGGGGATTGTTTTGAATTTTTAGTATTTTTATTTTTTTTATTTTCTTTTATACATTAAAAACATTTTTTACAGCAATATAAAAGGGGTATTTTTAATTTTTTTACTTTTTAATTGTCTTTTATACATTTTGTTTTTAAAAAATCTTTTTACAGCAATGTAAAGTCCTCTCGGGGACTTGAAATTGTGATTGATTGTAATACATGCTGCAGTTTGTAGTAATTACATTGATAAGCCACTATGGCAGGAAGTAATAGGAGTACAAATTTGGCAGCTATGGAGGCTGGCATTAGGCCTCCGACTGTCATGACGATGGAATGTAATCTTGCAATGGTGTCATGGATGGGCCAATCGGATGCAGGAATGGACCGTGAACTCACATAGTTATCGTTTAGACCCTGCAGTCATGTTTATAGCTCCGATCCCAGCCACTAGCGGCAGGATCCAGCAATATCTAGCACCCGCTGTGAACGGAGAGAGCCCGCTCCATACCCCGTTACCATTTTGAAAAGCTATTAAAGCCACTGAAAAATAAAGAAAATATCATTGGGTGTCTCACCACTATGGCCCTTGTTTATGAGTGGATTGTAAGTCAGCAAATTGTCAGTCAGAAGGTGCATTTTAATTAATGGGCAATTGGCAGGACAAAGGACGCATGGTGATGGCTTGACTGAACCAGTTTCCACAAAACTATACTGTATACCATACTCCTCAGCTTCTGCTGCTCCAGGACATGTTGCCAGTAAATTTCTTAGAATTTTCATGGTGACACATTCCCTTCAATCTAGTTTTGCCTTTAACTTTTTGTGCTACTAGTGCCAACATGGTTATTGCCCCAAGTCTTTATCTGCACCACCCACCTTTACACCACTTTTAAGATTTTTTCCCTTTCATACACATTTTTGTATTTTGCACTAGTAGGTACCTTATCTAAGGACAGTGACTGTAAAAGAAAATGCATCCACTGAAGGGCAGAGTTCTTGTCCTATGTATCTCTCCCTACATCTGCTAAACTGCTGAGTTCAGAGCACAGTGGAGTGAGTTTGGATGACACAGTTTCGGTCTCCGCACCACCACCTGCTTGATACCAACTACATCAGGCTGTACATTTCTGTAAAGACTCTGTAGTGAAAAAAGGAGTCATTTTTGGGCTGCACGTAAAAATTTTCGGGGCACGTGGAGTGATTTGGATAAGTGGCCCTCCCCCCCAATTTTGGGTTTACTGTCCACATTAAGCTTTTTTTCCTGTAAAAGTTACTGTGATGTAGCAGACCCATTTTGCCATATTGCAGAACAGGGCACAGGGGATGATTTTTGGATAAGACCCCCCCCCCCCCCAATTTGGTACTGTTCACATAAAGCTGTTTATTCCTGTACAAAGTTACTGTGAGTGAAACGGAGTATTTCGGCTAGGGCAAAATATTAGCACGTGGATGATTTTAAAGAGATAATACCCCTCATTTGGTACTGCTCCCATCAAGCTGTACATTCATGTACAAAGCTTCTCTGAGTGTAACTGGAGCCGTTGTCTGCTACACAGCAGAGAATAGCGCACAGTGGAGTGAGTTTAGATGAGATGCCTTACTCCTACCCACTTTTGGTACTGCCCACATCAAGCTGTACATTTCTGCACAGAGCTACTGTGACAGTAGTAGTAGCGGTGGCCTGCTACACTGCAGAGAACAGGAGTGAAGTGAGTTTGGATCAGACTTCCCACTCTTATTTGGTACTACCCACATCACGCTGTAAATCCTGTACAGAAATTGATTGGGGTTTTTAGCAAGATTGCCTTCTACTTTATGGTGATGGGGGTTCCCCATTGTTTTTTCCTCCCCTTGGTGGTGAATGCGGGCATCAATGTCCTCTACAGGATAAACAATTGTCCCACATAAAGCTGTTCATTCCTGTAAAAAGTTACTGTGAGTGTAACAGGAGTCATTTTCTGCTATACTGCAGAGTACAGAGAAACAGTGGAGTAGTTTGGAAAAGATCTTCCTCCCCCACACTTGTTACTCCCCAATCATGCTGTATTTCCCCCGTCCCTCATTGATTGTGATTAGAAGATTGCTCTCCACTTTATGGTGATGAGGGGGTGTAGCATTGTTTTTCCTCCCTTCCCTTGGTGGTGAATGCGGGCATCAATGTTCTATACAGAATAAACAATTGTCCCACATATACAAGTACCTTAGCATGGGGGCAGTACTTTGGTTACAAACTGACACAGGACACTTATGTCTAATTCTATTAGATCCCAAAAATTGATGCAAAGAATGACCCAAAAGGTGATTTACAAACTTAAAGAAATGTGAAGTTTTGGCCATTAGCTTAAATTTATGCGTGCTGCACACAGTTTGGAACACGAAGAGAATGTCTAATTGAAATTTTTTTTTTGATAATTTTTTTCACCTTTTACAGTGAGAAAAAAATGTGACCTGGCACAAAACTTATTTGTTTTATTCCAGTCGTCCTAATTCGGAGGGACAGCAGAAAGCGAAAGTGAACAATGACATTTGCCGTTCCACGTGAAAATATTTTGGTCAATGCACATTTCAATACACAATCATTAATGGGTGGCTCTGAATTTAAAAAAAAACTAACGGTGTGCGGAGCCACTTCTGCGCGGCGCGCACTCAGCTGGAACAACTATATTGTCTTAATCATAAATTTTAGATGTTTAGCAAAAATAAATATTGGTTGAATATAGAGGCTGATTACATATCTCGGGTAAATTGGTGATAATGAGTCAAGAGACTTTGTGTTCGTTTACATACATTAGAATACATTCCTTATTCCTACCAACTTTTGGTACTGCCCAAATCAAGCTGTACATTTCTGCACAGAGCTACTGTGAGTGTACCAAGAGCTGTTGCCTGCTACACTGTAGAGTACAGGAGTGGAGTGAGTTTGGATGAGACTTCTCCCTCTTATTTGGTACAGCCCGCATAAAGCTGTTTATTCCTGTACAAAGTTACTGTGAGTGTAACAGGAGTCATTTTCTGCTATACTGCAGAGTACAGAGCACAGTGGAGTGAGTTTGGATAAGATGACTTCCTCCCCGCACACTTGTTACTACCCACATCACGCTGTAGATCCCAGTACAGCATTGATTGTGAGTGTAGCAAGATCTGCTCTCCACTTTACTGGTGAGTGGGTGGTCTGGCATTGCTTTTCCTCCCCTTGGTGGTGAATGCGGGCATCAATGTTCTATACAGAATAAACAATTGTCCCACATATACAAGTACCTTAGCATGGTGGCAGTACTTTGGTTACAAACTGACACAGGACACGTTATGTCATACATATCTATTAAATGCCCATAAAATTGATGCAAAGAATGAGCCAAAAGGTGATTTACAAACTTAAAGCAAATGTGAATGTTTTGGCCATTAGCTGTGAATTTATGCGGGTGCTGCGCTCAGTTTGGAACAGTGAAGAGGAAGTGTCTAATTGAGAAATTTGTTTTTTGTATTTTTTTCACCTTTTCAGTGAGAATAAAAATGTGACTGCAACAAAACCTTATGTTTATTCCAGTCGTCCTAATTCGGGGACAGCATAAAGCGAAAGTTAACAATGACATTTGCCGTTCCACGTTAAAATATTTTGGTCAATGCACATTTCAATGACAATAAGCATTAATGGGGCTTAATTAAAAAAAAACTAAACGGTGACGGAGCCGCCTCGCCGGGCGCGCACTCAGCTGGAACTAACTATATTTGCTTAATCTACAATTTTAGATGTATTAGCAAAAATAAATGTTGGTGAATATAAGAGGCTGATTACATATCTCGGGTAAATTGGTGATAATGATCAAACTTTGTGTCTTCAATACATTAATAAAAACATTTATGAATAAAGCTAAGATTAATCCCGCTAATGACACTGCAGAGCATCTGGGAATAGGATAACCCAGATGTCAAATTCACTGTGAACTGGTTTGATATGTGTAACCCCTTGTAAGTATTCTTCAAATGCTGCTTTCCCACAGTCCCAGCACTTGAAATGCAAATGACTGACAATATAGACTAATAATGATAGCAGATTCTAGCATTTACGAAAATTCATAAATTAAAAAAAAAAAAAAAAAAAATGGAAAAAAAAAATCTCATCCGCTGATAGAAAAAAGCAGCAGGCGCCCTGATGTCTTCAATTAGGGTGTATGACATCTGCGGTGAATTTCCCTCTAATAAAGCCCTCACTCTGTATTCCAAAGCACACGACTCTAACACTGTTAACATTCTAATGTCTTGGGCGTGCACGGGAACATTAATTACAGTGATTGGTTACCTGAACTCTTTATGTCTTCGAGTGAGTAAAACTCTAGGTTGTAGCTTTGATTTCATAAATAAAATGTACAGACCTGCCAAGCATTAAAGCCTTCCCCGAGCAGCTCAGATCTGCTAAGTTACATTAAACCTTTATTGCAGAGAACGCTGCATTCACGATGAGTTAAGAGAAGGGAAAAAAAAAAAAAGGTCACACGCGTTGTTCAACAGCTCCTTTATCGTTCCTCAATTTTTTCCTAATACAAGGTCTTCTTCTGGAATTGGGAATGTAATGGAGGTGCAGGTTTGATTGGCTGAAAGTTACATCGCCATGGGTGGTTCAGTGGTAATTACAAAGCAGCACAGTGGCTCAGTGGTTAGCACGATACAGCCCAGTGGTTTAGTAGTTAGTATAGTGCAGCATGGTGGCTCAGTGGTTGGCACAGTGCAGCACGGGGCTCAGTGGTTAGCACAGTGTAGCATGGTGGTTTAGTAGTTAGTACAGTGCAGCATGGTGGCTCAGTGGTTAGCACAGTGGCTCAGTGGTTAGCACAGTGAAGCACAGTGACTCAGTAATTAGTACAGTGCAGCATGGTGGCTCAGTGATTAGCAAAGTGAAGCACAGTGACTTAGTAATTAGTACAGTGCAGCATGGTGGCTCAGTGGTTAGCAAGAAACAAGTGACTAGTAAAGACACCAAGGGGTAGTTTGGGTAAAATTATGTACAGTGCAGCATGGTGGCTCAGTGGTTAGCACAGTGAAGCACAGTGACTCAGTAATTTAGTCAGTGCAGCTTGGTGGCTCAGTGGTTAGCACAGTGCAGCACAGTGACTCAGTAATTGGTACAGTGCAGCATGGTGGCTCAGTGGTTAGCACAGTGAAGCACAGTGACTCAGTATTTAGTACAGTGTAGCATGGTGGCTCAGTGGTTAGCACAGTGAAGCACAGTGACTTAGTAATTAGTACAGTGCAGCATGGTGGCTCAGTGGTTAGCACAGTGAAGCACAGTGACTCAGTAATTAGTACAGTGCAGCATGGTGGCTCAGTGGTTAGCACAGTGAAGCACAGTGACTCAGTAATTAGTACAGTGCAGCATGGTGGCTCAGTGGTTAGCACAGTGCAGCACGGGGGCTCAGTGTTTAGCACAGAGCAGTATGGTTGTTCAGTGTTTAGCACAGTGCTGCACAGTGGCTCAGTGATTAGCACAATGCAATACAGTTCAGTTCAGTACAGTTCAGTGGTTAGGACGGAGCAGCATCGTGCCTCAGTGGTTAGCACAGTGAAGCACAATGACTCAGGAGTTAGTACAGTGCAGCATGGTGGCTCAGTGGTAAAAAAAAAAAAAAAAAAAAAAAAAAAAAAAAAAAAAAAAAAAAAAAGCGGTGATTAGCACAGTGAACGGTGGTCAGTGTTTAGCACAGAGCAGTATGGTTGTTCAGTGTTTAGCACAGTTCTGCACAGTGGCTCAGTGATTAGCACAATGCAATACAGTTCAGTTCAGTACAGTTCAGTGGTTAGGACGGAGCAGCATCGTGCCCAGTGGTTAGCACTGTTTCCCTACAGCCAGAGGTGATAGGTTCAAACTACGAACAACATCTGCAAGGAGTTTTTATGTTCTTCCTGTGTTTCTGTGCGTTTCCCCTGTTTTCTCCAGTTTCCCCCACATTCGAAAAACTTGCATTTACGCTAATTTGGAATTCAGAATATTGAGCCCCAGTGGTGAAAGGGACCAATGTGAATGAAGACAATAATGTCCATGAGATCGGTGTAAGGCAGAAGCTTTCAGAGTGTGGTCCAAAGGCAGCAAAAGATGCACCAAATCTATTAAGAGGCACATGTTGCTCCAGTGCATATAAAATGCCGGTCAGTTCATTCCCCAATTTTTCATATGTTGCAAATTTTACACAAAGAAAATTGTTGCTTCTAATTTGTTACTTATTTTCTTTTAAATGTTCCCTTTGGACAGTTTCTTATTCTTAGTTATCTCCCCACACCCAAGCCACCTACTGTAATGTGTGGGAGACTCCATGGGCAAGTGTTTCAGCTACAGTGCCACCTCTGGAGAAACGAGGCATTGCACAATTCCTCATTGTAATTCATGGGCGTGGTCAAGGGCATTACTATATATGTTGGTTCCCTTATATGTGGCTGTATTATTTTTACCTGTATTTATTGCTCCTTATGCCACTATTTCAGTTCCATGTCATTGGGTTGTAGGGGCCCATCTCATTTTGTTATGGGGCCCTATGACTACACAGGTGTCCAATCATATTTACCCCTATGTTACGTCTAAGGACCTTGTTTGGTCTGAAACGCGTCAGCAGGATGATTGAATATCACATGAAGGGAACGTTACTGATTTCAGAGTCCATAACATTGTATTTTTAATAATGGATCAATAAAGAAGATTTACACATTGCCACTTGGAATTGTAAACTGGTTTTCTCTGCAAACCCTATGAATTCCAGTTAGATTCTGCAGAGGGAAAGATACTCTTTGTAGCTGTTCTGCCATATAGACAGGGATCTACAGGTCTTAAATAGTCGGCTTTATAAAATACTCCTGTCCATAGACTCAATTAATTACTTAGACTCTGAGTGATTGGGAGAAGGTGCTGTAATTGAGACAAAAATTTAGCTCTTTGGCATTAACTCAACTCGCCGTGTTCGGAGGAAGAGAAATGCTGCCTGTGACCCAAAGAACACCATCCCTACTGTCAAGCATGGAGGGGGAAACATTATGTTTTGGGGGTGTTTCTCTGCTAAGGGCACAGGACTACTTCACCGCATCAATGGGAGAATGGATGGAGCAATGGACCGTAAAATCCTGAGTGACAACCTCCTTCCCTCCGATAGGACATCAAAAATGGGTCATGGCTGGGCCTTCCTTCAAGACAATGACCCAAAATATACAGCCAAGGCAACAAAGGAGCGGCTCAAAAAGAAGCACATTAAGGTCATGGAGTGGCCTAGCCAGTCTCCAGACCTTAATCCCATATAAAACTTATAGAGGGAGTTGAAGTCCTGAGTTGACAAGCAACAGCCTCAAAATCTTAATAATTTAGAAATGATCTGCAAAGAGGAGTGGAGCAAAATTCCTCCTGACGTGCGCAAACCTCATCATCAACTACAAAAAACATCTGACTGCTATACTTGCCAACAAAGGGTTTTGCCCCCAAGTATTAAGTCCTTGTTTCCCTGGGGCCCCCAAAAACACCTTTTTCCTATTTGCAAAAGGGGGGAAAAAAAAATGTTTTTTAATTTTTCGGGGGAAGGTTTTTTTTTTGGGAAAATTTTTATACCTCCTTTTAAAAATTTTAACAACCCCTTTAAAAAAAAAAAAGGGGTATTTTGGCCCTTTTAAAGGGGGCCCAAAAATTAACCCCAACAAAAAAGGCCAAAAAGGGAATTTATCTTTACCTTCCTTAAAACCTTAAAATAAAAATTATAAATTTTTTTTAAAATTTTTTAAAAAATTTAAGGAAAAAAATTGAAAAGGGGGGGAACTTCCTCCACCGTTGGGGCCCCCCAATTCTCAATTAAAAAAATCTGACTCCAAAACCCCCGGTTTTGCCCCCAAGGGATTAACAAACCGGGGAAAAACCTTCCCTTATAAAATGTTGTTTAATTTTATAAAAGGAAACTTTTTTTTTTGGGGATTTCTATTTAATGAAAATCAACCCCCCTTAAAAAAAGGGATATGGTTTTTGCAGGGGAATCCTCAAAAAAGGGGTAAATTTAACCCCCTTTAAAAAATTTTTTTTTACTTTTCAAAAACCTGGAAAAATTTGGGGAAAATTATCCCCCTTTGGGGTGGGAATTTAATTTAAATTCCCCTTGGGGAAGGCCAGGGTTTAGCCAACCAAAAATTTTCATATTACCCCCCAAAAATCGCAGAGAAAATTTTGGGTTTGGCTTATCCCTTTTACAAAAATTTTCCTAAAGGGCCCAGAATGGGGGGGCCAAAGGGGGACCAGAAATTTTAAATACACCAAGGGGGTGTCTGAGGCTTAAGATTTTTAATAGTTTTCAAAAATATTAAAAAAACCCATGGAGCATCAAAAGGTTTCTACCCTTTTTTAACTTTCCAGGGGGGGCCTTTAAAGGGCCCAGGTCAAACACCCAAATAATTGTTGGATTTGGGTTTTTTTAGGTTTTTAAAATTAAAAAACAGGGGATCCTAAAGGTTTTAGGTTTTAAAATACCCTACTGATGCTAAAGGTTTCAGGTTTTCCAACCAACCTCCCTGATGCTAAAGGCCCCCTTGGTCTCCCCTTTCCTACAGATGCTAAAGGTTTTGGGTCCCCAAAACACCCAAATTGATGTAAGTTTTAAGGCTCCTCCCCTCCCATGATGCAAAAAGGTTTCAAAGGTCCCCAAAAACCTACATGACCCAAAGGGTTTTATGGGTTTTCTCCATAACCTACAGGGTTGCAAAGGTTTTAGGTCCCCAAACCCCTAAAATAAAGCTAAAAGGTTTTAGGTTCCAACACCTACATGATGCAAAAAGGTTTTATGGGTTTCCCCAATACACCTACATGAGAAAAAGGGTTTTAAAGGGTTTTCCTTTCCACCTACATAAATTTTAAAGGTTTTGGGTCCCCCTTTACCCCTTTTTTCTTGTTTGCAAAAAGGTTTTGGGTTTCTTTTTTCCCCAAAATTATGCAAAAAGGTTAAAATTTCTCCTTTTACCCCTACTTTAAGTTTAAAGGTTTTTCTGGGTTTCCAACACCTACTTGATGCAAAAGGGTTTTTTTGGGTTCATACCCCACATGATGCAAAGGTTTAAAGGTCTAAAAACCACCTACAAAAGGCAAAAGGGTTTTTAGGCCCCTCCAAAACCCCTTTTACATGTTGCAAAAGGGTTTTATAGGTCCCCCAAATACCCTACATGTTTGAAAGGGGGTTTTTGGCCCCCCCAACACCTACATGATGAAAAGGGTTTTTAGGTTCCATACCCTAATGAGGGCTAAGGGTTTTATAGGCCCTTCCATAAAAACCAAATGATGCAAATTTTTCTAGGGTCCCCATACACCTACATGATGCAAAAAATTTTCCCTAGGTCTCCATACACCTAAAATAAATGCAAAAGGGGTTTTAGGTCCCCAAACAACCTACATGATGCAAAAGGGTTTTTTTGGACCTCCTTTACCCCAAAAATGTTTGAAAAGGGTTTCAGGTCTCCAAAAACCTACATGATTTTTAAAGGGTTTTTCTAGGTCCCCCAACACCTACATGATGAAAAGGGTTTAAATGGGTTCCCATACACCCTACAGATGCTAAAGGGTTTCCCCTGGGTTTCTCCCCCCACCCCTACATGATGCAAAGGTTTTGGGTCTCCATACCCCTTTTAAATGATGCAAAAGGGGTTTCTGGGTTTTCTCCATACACCTACATGATGCAAAAAGGTTTCTGGGTTTCTCCTTTCCCCTTTAAAATAAATGCTAAAGGTTTTAGGTCTCCTTTAAAACCTACATGATGCTAAATTTTTTTTAGGTCCTCCAACCCCTACATGAGCAAAAGGGTTTTCTAGGTCCCCAAATACACCTAAAGATGCTAAAGGTTTTAGGTCTCCTACCCCTCATAGTCTAAAGTTTCTAGGTTTTCCACCCCCAAATAAATAAAAAGGGGTTTTTCGGGGTCTTCCTTTACCCCAAAAATTTTGCAAAAAGGGTTTCTGGGTTTCCCTTTTACCCCTTTACTTGATGAAAAGGGTTTTTAGGCCCCCCCATTACACTACATAAATGCAAAAGGGTTTTTCTAGTCTCCATAACCTACATGATGCAAAAAGGTTTTTGGGTCCCCTTTACACCTACATTGTAAAATTTTGGGCTAAAATAAAAAAGGGTTTTTTGGTCCCCAAACCCCAACCTACATGAAGCAAAAGGGTTTAAAAAGTTTCCCTACACCTACCATGATGCAAAAGGGTTTTATAGGTCTCCAACACCCTAAAAGTTGCTAATGGTTTTTTTTAATACCCCTTTACATGATGCAAAAATTTTTAAAGGTCCCCCATCCCACCTAAATAAAGCAAAAAGGTTTTTAAAAGGTTTTTCCATAAAAACCACATGTTTGAAAAGGGGGTTTTAGGTCCCCATACACAAATTAGGGAAAGGTTTTGGGTTCCCCATACCCCTAAAGTTTCAAAAGGGTTTAAAGGTTTCTCCAAAAAACCTACATGATGCAAAAGGTTTTTTAAAAAGGTCACCAAAACCTACTTGAGTTTAAAAGGTTTATGGGTTTTTCCCATAACCTACATATGCAAAAGGTTTTTTTTTAAAAGGAGAAAATTTTTTTTTCCCCAAAAATGCTAAAGGTTTTTATTTGTCTCCATACTCTAAATTTGTGCTAAAGGTTTAAAAGGTCCCCCAATAACCTACATAAATGCTAAAGGTTTTAAGGTCCCCCTTTAACCCCTACTTGATGTTTAAAAGGTTTTAGGTTTCCCCTTTCAAACCTCCCATGTTTGCAAAAGGGTTTTCTAGGTCTCCTTTAAAACCTCCCTGATGCTGGGGGTTTGTTAGGGTCTCCACACCCTTTTCCCATGAGGCTAAAGGTTTAAATGGATTTCAAAACCCCAAATTTGTTTGGCTGGGGGTTTTTATAGGTCTCCATACCCCTAATGTTTGCAAAATTTGGTTTAAAAGGTCTAAAAACCCTACAGTGCTAAACTTTTTTCTAATTTCCTTCCATAACCTTGATGCAAAGGGGGTTTTATGGATTTTAAATACCCAAAATTTCATTCAAAGGTTTTCTGGGTTCCCCCAAACCCCCTACATCATTTTTAAAGGTTTCGGGTCTCCACACACATACATGATGTTTAAAGGTTTTTTGTTTCCCCCCTAAAACTACATGAGCAAAAGGGTTTATAATCTACATAAACCAATGTTGCAAAAGGTTTTTTCCTGGGGTCTTTTTTACACCTACATGATGCAAAAGGGGTTTCAAAGGTCCCCCAAACACACCTACATTTTGCTAAACGTTTCTGGGTTTCTCCACACCCCTACATTGTTTGCTAAAATTTTTTTAAAGGTCTCCCCCACACCTAATGTGCAAAAAGGTTTAAAGGGGGGGTTTTCCCATCCCACCTACTGTTTAAAAGGTTTTAGGTCCCTTTACCCCCTAAATGATGCAAAAAAGTTTTTTTGGGTTTCTCCAACCCCAAAATATGCAAAATTTTAAAAGGGTCTCCTACACCTACATGGTTTAAATTTTTAAGGTCTCCATACACCTACATGATGCTAAAGTTTTCTAGGTCTCCATACACCTACATGATGCTAAAGGTTTATAGATCTCCTTTCACCAAAATTTGATGCAAAAGGGTTTTTTTGGTTCTCCATACCCCTTACATAAAGCAAAAGTTTTTTTGGGTTTCTCCTTTACACCTACTGATGCAAAAAGGGTTTCTAGGTCCCCAAATACCCTACATGTGCTAAAGGTTTCTGGGTCTCCATACCCCAAACATGTTTGCAAAAGGGGTTTATAGGTCCCCCATACACCTACTTTGATGCTATAGGTTTCTGGGTTTCTCCATACCCCTACTTTGATGCAAAAATTTTTTTCCCAGGTCCCCAAACCCCCCTAAAATTGTTGTTAAAGGTTTTTCCGGGGGTTTCCCTTTACACCTACATATGCAAAAGGGTTTTCTAGGCCCTCCATACCCCTTTACAGATCCCCCCTTTTGGGTTTTTCTGGGTTTCTCCTTTAAAACTCATGCTAAAGGGTTTTTAAAGGTCCCCAATAAAACCTACATGATCCCAAAAGGGTTTTCTGGGGTCTCCTACCCCAACATAGAAAATTGTTTTTTGGTCTCCAAAACACCTACATGTTTGCAAAGGTTTTTTGGCTCCAACACCACATGATGCTAAAGGGTTTTTAATAGGCCCCTTAAACCTAATGATGCTAAACGTTTCAAAGTCTCCATAAAACCTACAGATGCAAAAGGGTTTTCAAAGGGTCTCCATCCACCAAAATGATGCAAAAGGGTTTTGGGGGATTTTCCATACCCCTACAGGGATCAAAAGGGTTTTTTAATGGATCTCCATACCCCTACATGATGCTAAAGGTTTCTGGGTCCCCATACCCCCTTCAGGGATGCTAAAGGTTTTAGGTCTCCAAAAACCCCTACATAATGTTTAAAGGTTTATAGATTCCCATACCAACCTACATGTTTGTTTAAAGGGTTTTTTGGGATTCTCCATAAAACCTACAAAAAATGCAAAAGGTTTATAGATCTCCCCCCCCTACTTTGGGGCCTAAAGGGGTTTTTTAGGTTCCATACCCCTACATGATGCTAAAGGGTTTCTAGGTTCCAAACCCCCTACATGGATGCAAAAGGTTTCCCTTGGGTCCCAAAACCCTACAGATGCTAAAGGTTTTGATTTCTCCACACACCTACATGATCCTAAAGGTTTTTATAGATCTCCTTTACCCCCTCCCTGAGTAAAGGTTTCAAAGGTCCCCAAATAAACCTACATGATCTAAAGGTTTATAGATCTCCATACACCCTACATGTGCAAATTTTTCTAGGTCCCCAATACCCCCTTCATGATCCCAAAAGGGGTTTTCTGGGTCTCCTACACCTAAATAAATGAAAAAGGTTTTTTTGGGTTCTGCATACACCTAAAATGTTTGCAAAAGGGTTTTCTAGGTCTCCATACACCTACATGTGCAAAAGGGTTTTTTGGGGTCTCCATACACCTACATGATGCTAAAGGTGTATGGGTTCTCCATCCCACCTACTTGATGCAAAAGGGTTGTTTTAGGTCTCCATACCCCTCCCTGATCCCAAAAGGGTTTCCCTAGGCCCTTCATAAAACCAACTTTGATGCAAAAGGGTTTTCCTAGGTCCCCAAATAAAACCTACATGATGCTAAATTTTTTCTAGGTCTCCACACCCCAAAAATGATGCAAAAAGGTTTTCAAAGGTCTCCATCCCAACCTACTTAAATCCCTAAAGGTTTCTGGGTTCTCCTTTACCCCTACATAAATTCAAAGGTTTCTGGGGTTTTCCTTTCACCTACATAAATGAAAAGGTTTAAAGGTTTTCCCATACCCCTACAGTTTCTAAAGGTTTCTGGGTTTTCCTTTCCCACCAAATGATGCTAAATTTTTAAATAGGCCCTCCATACACCTACATGATGCTAAAGGTTTCTAGGTCTCCATACACCTACATGATGCTAAAGGTTTCTAGGTCTCCATACACCTACGTGATGCTAAAGGTTTCTAGGTCTCCATACACCTACATGACCAAAAGGGTTTCTGGGTTCCCCAAACAAAACCTTTCCTAAATTGCTAAAAGTTTATAGATCTCCTTTAACCCCCAAACCATGATGCAAAAGGGTTTTAAAAGGGTTCTCCTTTCACCTACATGATGCAAAAGGTTTAAGGTTCCATACACCACATGATGTTTAACGTTTTCTAAGTCTCCAAAACCCCTTTAACAGATCAAAAGGTTTATGGGTCTCCATAAAACCTACAAGATGCAAAATTTTCTAGGTCCCCTTTACACTACATGTTTGCAAAAGGTTTTTTGGTCTCATACCCCTACATAAACTAAAGGTTTTCCTAGGTCTCCAACACCAAACATGATGAAAAGGGTTTTTTAGGACCCCATACCCCTTTCATGTTAAAAAAGGGTTTCCCTTGGTCTCCATACACCTACATGATGCTAAAGGTTTCTAGGTCTCCATACACCTACATGATGCTAAAGGTTTATAGATCTCCATACACCTACATGTTGTTTAAAGGTTTATAGTTCAAAAACACCTCAGATCCCAAAAGGGTTTTTCTAGGTCCCAAACACCTCCCATGATCAAAAGGGTTTTTTCTAGGTTTCCCTTACCCTACATGATGCAAAAGGTTTTTCTGGGTTTCCCCCAAACACCTACATGATGCAAAAAACGTTTATGGGGTTTTCCCCAATACACCAAACATGATGCAAAAGGTTTTAGGTTTTCCTACACCTACAAGATGTTTAAAGGTTTCTAGATCTAAAACCCACCAACATGATGCTAAAGGTTTTAGGTTCCATAAAACCTACATTTGAAAATTTTTTTAATGGGTTCTCCATACCCTACATGATGCAAAAGGGTTTCTAGGTTCCATAAAACCTACATGTTTGCTAAGGTTTCTGGGTCCCATACCCCTTAATGTGCTAAATGTTTTAATAGGTTCCAACACCTACATGTTGCTAAAGGAAAAAGGGGTTTCTCCCCCACACCTAAAATGAGCAAATTTTTCTAGGCCCATACCCAAACATGATGTTTATAGGTTTCTAGGTCCCCTTACACCTACTTAATGCTAAGGTTTTTAGATTTTTCCAAACCTAATGATGCTAAAGGTTTTTGGGTTTCCCCCAAAAACCCTACAAAAGCAAAAAGGGTTTTTGGTCTCCACACACCTCATGATCTAAGGTTTTCTAGGTCTCCATACCCCTTTAAAGATTGCAAAATTTTTTATAGGTCCCTTTACACCTACAGATGCAAAAGGTTTTTTAGGTCCCCTAACCCTCCCAAAAAGTTTTAAAGGTTTATAGGTCTCCATAAAATTTTTACATGATGCAAAAGGTTTCTAGGTCCCAACCCCTACATGTTGCAAAAAGGGTTTCTAGGGTCTCCATACCCTACATGTTGCTTAAAGGTTTCTAGGTCTCCTTTACACCTAAAATGATGTTTAAAGGGTTTTTAGGTCTCCTAACCAAAGATGTAAATTTTTAAAATAGATCCCCCATACACCTACATGATGCTAAAGGTTTTGGTCCCCATACCCCTTCATGATGCTAAAGTTTTTTTAGGTCTCCATACCCCTTTAAAAGGGATGCTAAAAGGTTTTTTGTTCTCCAACCCCTACATGTTTGCAAAAGGGTTTTAAAAATCTCCCATACCCTACATGTTTCAAAAGGGTTTAAAAAGTCTCCATACACCTACAATTATGAAAAAGGGTTTTCTGGGGTCTCCATACACCTACATTATGCTAAAGGTTTCTAGGTCTCCATAAACCAACATGATGCTAAAGGTTTCCCTAGGTCTCCAAAACCCCTTTCCGGGGTGCTAAAGGTTTTTTTAGGTCCCCAATACCCTAAGGGAGGGCAAAAGGGTTTTATAGGTCTCCATCCCACCTACAGGGATTTTGGGTTTTTAAAAAGGTTTTTCTAGGTCTTCTTTACCCCTCATGATGCAAAAAGGTTTCTGGGTTCTTATACACCTACTTTGAGGCAAAGGGTTTTCTAGGTTTTCCTTTACCCCTTTACATGATGCCAAAAGGTTTTGGGTTCCCCATAACCTACATAAAGCAAAAGGGTTTTATGGGTCTCCTTTACACCTACATGATGCAAAAGGTTTATAGATCTCCATACACCTACATGATGCTAAAGGTTTTAGGTCCCCTTTCACCTCCCTGATGCAAAAGGGTTTTCTAGGTCCCCCATACACCTACGTGATGCAAAAGGTTTCGGGTCTCCAAAACCCCTACTGTTGCCAAAGGTTTCTAGGTCTCCAACACCTACATGACCCAAAGGGGTTTTGGGTCCTCCATCCACCTACATGATGCAAAAAGGTTTTGGGTCTCCATCCACCAAATAATGTTTAAAGGGTTTTCAGGTCCCAACCCTACTTTTCTAAAGGTTTCAAAGGTCCCCATACACCTACATGATCAAAGGTTTCGGGGGGTCTCCTTTCACCTACATATAAAAAAGGGTTTTGGTCTCCATACACCTAATGATGCTAAATTTTTATAGGTCTCCAACCCTACATGATGCAAATGGTTTTTAGGTCTCCAACCCCTACATGATTTTAAAGGTTTTGGGTTCCCCAAATAAAACCTTACATGATCCCTTAAAGGTTTTTGGGTCTCCATCCCACCTACTAAAGCAAAAGGGTTTTTCTAGGTCTCCATACCCCTACATGATGCAAAAGGGGTTTTAAGGGGTTTTCCTTTTACCCCTCTAGAAAAAGGTTTTCTTTTAATTGAACTAATGGTTTTTTCCCATAAAACCTACCTGATGCAAAAAGGGTTTTCTGGGTCTCCCCACCTACATGTTTGCAAAACTTTTTCCTAAGTCCCCTACCCCCTTTCAAGATGCAAAAAGGTTTTTATGGTTTCCCCTACCCCCTCCCATGATGCAAAAAGGTTTCTAGGTCTCCATACACCACATAAATTGCAAAAGGTTTTTTAGGTCTCCATACACCAACATGTTTCAAAAGGGGTTTTAGGTCTCCATACACCAAACATGATGCAAAAGGTTTCTAGATCTCCATACCCTACGTGATGCAAAAGGGTTTCTAGGTCTCCATACCCCTAAAAGATGCAAAGGGGGGTTAGGGCCCTCCTTTCCACCTAAATTTGCTAAACGTTTCTAAGTCTCCATACACCTACATGATGCTAAAGGTTTATGGATCTCCATACACCTACATGATGCTAAAGGTTTATGGATCTCCATACCCAAACATGATGCAAAAGGGTTTTTCAAAGGTCCCATACACCTACTTTATGTTTAAAGGGTTTTCTAGGTTTTCCAATACCCCTACATGATGTTTAAAGGTTTCTAGGTCTCCCATACACCTACGTGATCCCTAAAGGTTTTCGGGTCTCCATACACCCTACATGTTTCCCAAAGGTTTATGGGGTCCCCAAATACACCTAAGATGCAAAAGGGTTGTTCTGGGGCCCTTCTTTAACACCTACATGTTGCAAAAGGGTTTCTAGGTCTCCAAACACCTACATGATGCTAAAGGTTTCTAGGTCTCCATACACCTACATGATCCCAAAAGGGTTTTTCTAGGTCCCCCATACACCTCCCATGTTTGCTAAAGGTTTATAGATCTCCAAAACACCTAATGTTTTAAAAAGGGGTTATAGGTCTCCATACACCTACTTGATGCTAAAGGTTTCTAGGTCTCCATACACCTACATGATGCTAAAGGTTTCTAGGTCTCCATACACCTACATGATGCTAAAGGTTTATAGGTCTCCATACACCTACATGATGCTAAAGGTTTCTAGGTCTCCATACACCTACATGATGCTAAAGGTTTCTAGGTCTCCATACACCTACATGATGCTAAAGGTTTATAGGTCTCCATACACCTACATGATGCTAAAGGTTTCTAGGTCTCCATACACCTACATGATGCTAAATGTTTATAGGTCTCCATACACCTACATGATGCTAAAGGTTTCTTGGTCCATACTCATAACATGATGCTAAAGGTTTATAGGTCTCCATACACCTACATGATGCTAAAGGTTTCTAGGTCTCCATACACCTACATGATGCTAAAGGTTTCTAGGTCTCCATACACCTACATGATGCTAAAGGTTTCTAGGTCTCCATACACCTACATGATGCTAAAGGTTTCTAGGTCTCCACACACCTACATGATGCTAAAGGTTTATAGATCTCCATACACCTACATGATGCTAAAGGTTTATAGGTCTCCATACACCTACATGATGCTAAAGGTTTCTAGGTCTCCATACACCTACATGATGCTAAAGGTTTCTAGGTCTCCATACACCTACATGATGCTAAAGGTTTATAGGTCTCCATACACCTACATGATGCTAAAGGTTTCTAGGTCTCCACACACCTACATGATGCTAAAGGTTTCTAGGTCTCCATACACCTACATGATGCTAAAGGTTTATAGGTCTCCATACACCTACATGATGCTAAAGGTTTATAGGTCTCCATACACCTACATGATGCTAAAGGTTTATAGGTCTCCATACACCTACATGATGCTAAATGTTTTATGGCCTCCCTCTCCGACATGTTGCTAAAGGTTATAGGGGGTTTTTTTTCCTCCATTACCACCTACATGATGACTCCCCCTAATGATGAATGATGAACCTTTATAGTATATTTACTATTTATCTGTGTGAGCGACTAAAGGATTCTTGGTCTCCATACACCTACATGATGCTAAAGGTTTATAGGACTCCACACACCTACATGATGCTAAAGGTTTATAGGTCTCCATACACCTACATGATGCCTCCCCCTAATGATGAATATGAACCTTTCAGAGTATATTTAAATTTCAGTGGAGCAACTAAAGGTTTCTAGGTCTCCATACACCTACATCATGCTATAGGTTTATAGGTCTCCATACACCTACATGATGCTAAAGGTTTCTAGGTCTCCATACACCTACATGATGCCTCCCTCTAATGAGGAACATTACCCCTTTTGAGCTATTATACATATGTATATGATGGTGAAATGAATTGATTTGAGATATAAATGGGTATTCTAGACGTCTGTATCTGCAAGGTTGGGTAGTGTGTGTTTTCAGCTTTTACACGTAGCGTATTTCCTTTGTTACTTGTTTCATAAAGTAGGTCAGAAGACGGCTGTGATAGTCAATGAAACATCTTCCTGTCTATAGAACGTAATTGGCATCAGAAAGGCCATAACCTTCTCTGCTTTATGAGACATAATGTTTTCCTCTGACAAGTTATATAGACAAGCTGAGCTCTGTGAAAAACCATGACAAACCTAAGAAGATCGTCTGAGGCTTTCACAAAATCAATATTTTCTATGGATCCCCTCTAATATATGGCGTCCTTATCTCTCACGTGGCTTTAATGGATTAACCAAGGCTTTAGCCCAGACTATCGCTGCCTCTGTCTGATTTCCTTTTTACTTATTTCTGTGGCCTTAAATCTGTCCTTAAAGTGGTTGTTTCATCATGCTGTTTCACAGAGCCACAAAATGCTCGAGATTCATGCCTCCTGTCTTTTCCTGGTCAGGCTGTGGGTTGTTCTATAGCAGTGATTAGGCTATAACTAGGAATATGCTGTTCAGTTCTGGGCCCCAGTTTATAGAAGAGATGTAATGGAGCTAGAGAGAGTGCAAAGACGAGCAACCAAACTTATAAGGGGAATGGAGCATCTTAGTGCAAAGACGAGCAAACAAACTTATAAGGAGAATGGAGCATCTTAGTTATGAGGAGAGGTTAGTAGAATTGAACTTATTTAGTCTTGAGAAAAGACAGCTCTGATGGGATATGATTAATTTATATAAATGGTCCCTACAAAAAGTATGGGGAAATGCTATTTCATGTAAAGCCCCCTCAAAAGACAAGGGGACATTCCTTTCGGCTGGAAAGAAAAGGATTCAGTCTCCAGAGGAGAAAAGCATTCTTCACTGTGAGAACTGTAAATCTGTGGAATAGCCGCCTGAGGAGCTGGTCACAGCAGGAACAGATGAGGGTTCAAGAAAGGCTTAGATACCTACCAGGAACTAAAGAATATTAATGCGTATGTAGCCATGTAATATTCTGGATCCTGGCTGGTGGCGGCTCTGGGTCAGAGATGGGGTCTCCCCTGGAGCAGATTGGTTCTTGCCTTGTTGGTTTCAGGGCATTCACCAGTTGTGAGGCTGGGCTTAAAATCCTTGTCTCCCTCCCTTCAACCACATTTTCCCCACCCTTGGTTGAACTTGATGGACACGTGTCGTTTTTCGACTGTGCTAACTATGTAACTATGTAACTATCAGCCCTGTATTCTCAGTTCTTCTAATTGCACTCACATGAGAGGAGATATGATCTATAGTGCAGAGAACTTTACAGCTCAAAGTACAGTGACAAGCAAAAGAGGAACAATGTTTTAAACTTGTGACTTTCAGGCTGTAGGATGTGCAAAGCTGTAGTTATCCTTATCTAGGAAAGTATTGTAATTGTACTATAGAGACTTAGGTATAGCAGTACTAGTCAAGTTAGATTTAGGAGTCTATTGGTTAATATTAAAGTTTCTTTCCCCAGTTGTAGTCTGCCTGGTAACAGCAGCATCATAGCCCTCAGCCAAAAGGGAGCTAAAACTCTGTGAAGCAAAAGGGGGGGTTTGCTGCCAGTCTGTTGGAGATTCTGCTGGAGTCTGCACTGAGGAGGCAGATAGGAGCAGGACACCCCATTCCAGCCGGAATGCGGGGCGGCAGATATTCCTGGAAAGGAAAGGAGAAGGCTAGGAAGCCTTAAAGGACTTTGTATATAGTTCAGTGTTTATCATCAAGCAAGCGGGGATGTAGCCGGGGCAGAAACCTGTCTTCCGGCCGCAGCGTATAGGAGAAAGGGCCACAAGGGTCCTCAAAGGCAGCAGCAGGAGTAGCCAACCTGGACGGAGTGGAAGAAGCCACTTATGCAAGTCAGGTTAAAACAGCAGTGAGGTAGGCTTGGAGGATAGCCCCCTCGGGTGCTGCTGGGCGTGTGAGTGAAGCTGCAAGAGCTGCATGATTATCTATATGACGGACAAGAGTGTTCTGCATTCGTCGTTGTTGGAAGACAGGGAAAGTAAAGCCACAGTTCTCCCGGTCAGCAGTTGTCTTGTCTTGTTATTTATACGCCGTTACACAGCACAGGGTCCCACATCGTCTCTCCCCGCAATACAAAAGAACCTGAGTGGGTAGCTGGTCCTCGCCCACTTCTTACAAGGCTCCACATCTCACCATCCACTACAGCTTTGTACATGAGGCTCCCATCATTTTATAGACAATCACCTTCCCCATCTTATACATAAATTTGATGTGCAACTATTTAGGATCTGCTTAGTTCTCAGATTCTTTCCTGTAACTGCATTGTTACTGTTTTGCTCCCAAAAATCTATTGTTTAAGTTTTATTATTTTGTTAGTATTTGGGAAATCCCCCTTTAGTTTTCAGCTCTGCCTGAATCCTTCTGGGCTCTGGATCAGATTCAAGCACATCTTGACCAAAATCTGATCCCAGGTCTCTTCTCCACGTTCCTAATGTTGGTGCAGACTGGACTTGGGTGTGAATACAGCTTTGTCTTCACCTCTCCCCACAATTGTTTGGATTGGGTTGAGGTCTGGGGACTGTGGAGGCCAATACTTCTTTGTCACTGACCCCTTCCTTCTCCAACCTTGACATCTTCTTCAGGTCGTTGTTCTGCAGAATTTACCACGCAAACATCTTAGAATCTTCACTTTATCAGCGCTTCGCTACCTATTCCTACCTCTGTTATGTGTGCCCCCATTAAGAAAGTAGGTAGTAATCTTGCCCACCATTAAGTAGGTATGTATATAGACCGCAGTAGGTAGATATGCTGCCCCCTGTAGGGAGATTTACAACTCCCTGTAGGAAGATATACAGCCCCATGTAGGATATAAGCCTAAATGTAGGTCATAGGCCCCCCCGTCAGATATAGCCCCCCTGGAGTTTATAGGCCCACCTGTCGAATATTGCCACCCTGTAGGTTATAGGCCTTCCTGTAGGGGATATAGCCCCCCTGTAGTTTATAGGCTCCTCTGTAGGGGCCTAATTCTGCACTTGTATGATTTTAAGCACAAGTTATATCAAAGGGGTTGTCTCACCATGCTATTTCTCAGAGCCACAGGCAGTTTCAGATTTATGTATACCATCTTTTCCTAGTCAGGCTGTGGGTGGTTCTATAGCAGTGATTGGTATATCAACTCCTTATTTTCAGCTCTTCTAGTTGCACTTACATGAGAGCAGGAGATGTGCAGAGAGCTTCAGAGCCATCCATTACTATTTTTTTACCATTGACTTCAATGTAAAAAAATGACGGAAGGGTCCTTTCCCTCAGATTGTCTTTTTTAAGTAAAAAGAAGGGAAATCTGAGACAAAGTGAAAGTGTACAAACTCCATAGAAATTAATGGGAATCTGTTTCCTTACATTTTACTGTCTCCCAAACGGAGAAGAACAATCGTAAGCACAACCAGGCCAAAGTGGGGCTTATTTTTGGGTTAGGGCTTATATAACAAGCATCCTGAAAAATCATGCTAGGGCTTATTTTCTGCTTGGGTCTTATTTTCAGGGAAATACATTATTATATCTACCTATAAAATCACAGAAAAATGGGACATTATTTACTGTAAAAACATAAACACACGGCCATACTTATAGCTCAGTGGCTGGAAAATATTATACACCCAATAGGAGGCAATATAAGCCCCAGTGCTAATGAGGTGCAGATAACTAATGAGTAGTAGCTCACACATCCCTCCACTAGGGGAGCAACTGAAGAATAAAAAGCGCACCTTGCATAAGCACCAAAAATGAGGCAACCACTGACAGCCTTCTATGTATGAGGTGTTAGTTGATGCAGTGGCCACTATATTCCACAAGCTCGCAAGCCCCATCAAGGTTCCTCATGTCTTACGAGTCCCTACGCTAACAATTTACAGAAAACGCACTGAAAAATGGGACATTATTTACTCAAAAACACAAGGCCATACTTAAACTCAATGACTGGACTATAGACTAGATCCAATAGGAGGCAGTATAAGACCCTGTGCTACCTGGGAGAGATATAACAGGTGAAGATAACTAATGAGTAGCAGCTCACACACTCGTCCACTAGGAGGGCAACTGAATAATAAAAAACTGCACATTGGATAAGAATCGGTTCACACCAGTATGCAGAAAACACAATATCATCCAAGGGGAGACTGCACAAATGCAAAAATACTGATAAGACAGACACAGACGACTATGTATGAGTGGGGTGGTTGCTGGTATTATAATTGCATATAGCTAAGGTGATACAAAGGGTGCCACTTATACAATTACATGTGGTGCACCATACTGGCTAACAACCTTTGACAACTCTACTATTCCACTGGGCGGGCTGCAGTCTCTCTTTGTATGATATTGTGGCTTTTCTATATACTGGTGTAAACTGGTACTTATCCAGTGTGCAGTTTTTTATTATTCAGTTGCTCCCCTAGTGGACGGGTGTGTGAGCTGCTGCTCATTAGTTATCTGCACCTGTTATATCTCTCCCAAGTAGAACTGGGGCTCATATTGCCTCCCACTGAGTTCCGCTATTGAGCTGTAAGTATGGCCTTGTGTTTTACATGATATTTACCTATGTATTAGGGTCATCTTATAGATGCTAATTAGCTGAAATTTTGTCACATTTTAATTTCACACTTTTATATAACTTATAGATCTTTCATCAGCTTCATACTTCATAGAAAGCATGACCAGATAACCTGAGAAGAATCATACAAATCAGTAGTGGGGAAACAAAGCTTAAAGGGGGTTTCCTCACCATGCAATTTCACAGTCACAGCTCCATTTTTTAGAAAAAGCCTTCAATTCCCTGTCCCTACTTGTTAAAGGCCAATCATTGTAGTTAGAACCCCTTTAAAAACTCCCTCTACCCCTCCCTTCATCCACATCTTTCCCCACCCTTGGTTGAACTTGCTGGACATTTCACCACTGGTGAAAAGATGGCAAGCAATACCCTTCCACAGGCACAGCGGGTAGATTTAATTGAAGTGCCCAGACACAGCCCCTGTAGCTGATTGGTGTGGATTCCCGGCCATCCTATTGGCCCGTGCGACACACACTCTCTGTAGAAGGGCTGTAGGCCTTTTACTCCAGAACTCTCCAGCAGAGCGTCGCCCTGGGGGTGGACACAAGCCTGGGGAATTAGTAGGTGCAGAGAGTTGCACCTTGTGTGCTGGAACCAGATCAGGTAAATGAGTTCTGACAATTTGAAGATAAAATGAACAGCAATGGCAGTGATTTTGCTTACCTGCAGCTGAATACAGGATTTCTCAATGCTGCCACGGGGGTCATGTGAACATGCAGCTGAATACAGGATTTTTCACTGCTGCCCTGGTCATGTGACCTGCAGCTGAATACAGGGAATTCTCACTGTTTTCCATGGGTTCATGTGACCTGCAGCTGATACAGGATTTCTCACTGCTGCCCCTGGTCATGTGACCTGCGCTGAATACAGGCTCTCCCTAACCCTGCTGATTCCCTGGGGTCATGTGACCTGCAACTGAATAACAGGCTCTCTCACTGCTGGCCCCTGGGGTTCAATGTGTCATGCAGCTGAATACAGGTTTCTCACTGCTGCCCCCTCAGGCCTGCGCGTAAAATCTTTTTGTGACCTGCACTGAATACAAAATTTCTCACTGCTGCCCTGGGGTCATGTGACCTGCAGCTGAATACAGGTTTTTTACTCCCCCTGATCATGCCCCCCCTGTGGGTCATGTGACCTAAACGAATACAGGATTTCTACACTGCTGCCCACTGGCTCTCGTTGAATGACCGCACTGAATACAGGATTTCTCACTTGCGGGGCAACGCGCTGGGAAGTCACTGTGACCTGCAGCGAATTACAGGATTCTCACTGCTGCCCTGGGTCATGTGACCTCAACTGAATAAAAGGATTTCTTCACTGCCCCCCTGGGTCAATGTGACCTGCAGCTGAATACGGGATTTCTAAATGCTGCCACTGGGTCATTTTGACCTCAGCTGAATACAGGATTCCTCACTGCTGCCACTGGGCATGTGACCTCCTGAACGGGCTCCTGATACAGGCCCCAAAAAAGATTTCTCACTGCTTGCCACTGGGTCATGTAACCTGCACTCTGATTTCCTAAAACACACAGCATGGTTGTGTCACCCAAAAGTGAATCTCTCTATGCATTCCTATGGGAGGTTCAAAGCCGGTCTCATAGGAATGCATAGAGAGACTAACTTCCTGTCAGCCAATCAGCATCAAGAGCACACCAGCCTATCAGAGAGCAGGACACATGACCTAACAGAGACTGTTGCATCAGTTAGAAATCCTGTATTCAGCTGCAGGTCAGAAAAATAAATGACACTGCTGAGTACCTAAACGCATTGTCTAATGAAGTAAGGAAAAAGAAAAAAAACTGGAGTGGTCCTTTAAGATGATATATTATGAGGCTTGCTTCTGTTGTCTTTATAAACTATTGTAGCACATAACCTATTCAGAAGTTATGTACAGGGTTTCTAAATTGTTAATTATAACACTAACAGGGGATGATTGGTGTTCTCAAACTGAATATGGCCTTATTGGAGCTACACTAGTAGGGCCTGATTGGTGTCCTTAACCGGGAAATGGCCCTAATTGGAGCTAACTTAGGTAGGGCAAAAGGAACAATGGTAGGGGCCTGATAGGGGTACATCAAAAGGAAATGGCCCTATTGGAGCTACACTAGTTTGGGCTGATTGGTGTCCTCAAACTGAATATGGCCTTATTGGAGCTACACTAGTATGGGCTGATTGGTGTCCTTAAGCCGAACATGGCCCTAATGGAGCTACCCTAGTTGGGGCTAATTGGGTTCCCTAACCCGAACATGGCCCCTATTGGAGCTACACTAGTAGGGGCTAATGGGTGTCCTTAAGCCGAACATGGCCCTATTGGAGCTACACTAGTAGGGGCTAATGGGTGTCCTTAAGCCGAACATGGCCCTATTGGAGCTACACTAGTAGGGCCTGATTGGTGTCCTCAAACTGAATTATGGCCCTATTGGAGCTACACTAGTCGGGGCTGATAGGTGTCCTAAAACTGATATGGCCTTATTGGAGCTACACTAGTATGGGCTGATTGGTGTCCTCAAACTGAATATGGCCTTATTGGAGCTACACTAGTAGGGCCTGATTGGTGTCCTCAAACTGAATATGGCCTTATTGGAGCTACACTAGTATGGGCTGATAGGTGTCCTCAAACTGAATATGGCCCTATTGGAGCTACACTAGTAGGGGCTGATAGGTGTCCTCAAACTGAATATGGCCCTATTGGAGCTACACTAGTAGGGCCTGATTGGTGTCCTCAAACTGAATATGGCCCTATTGGAGCTACACTAGTAGGGGCTGATTGGTGTCCTCAAACTGAATATGGCCCTATTGGAGCTACACTAGTAGGGCCTGATTGGTGTCCTCAAACTGAATATGGCAATATTGGAGCTACACTAGTAGGGCCTGATTGGTGTCCTCAAACTGAAATATGGCCTTTTTGGAAACTACACTAGTAAGGGCCTGATTTTGGGGTCCTTAAACGAAATGGCCTTATTGGAGTCTACACATAGTTTTGGGCTGATTGTGTCCTCAAATGGGAAAATGGCCATTGGAGCTACACTAGTAGGGGCTAATGGGTGTCCTTAAGCCGAACATGGCCCTATTGGAGCTACACTAGTATGGGCTGATTGGTGTCCTTAACCGAAAAATGGCCCTATTGGGACTACACTAGTAGGGCTAATGGGGGTGTCCCAAGGAAATGGCCCTATTGGAGCTACACTGGTAGTGGCTAATGGCTGTCCTTAAGCCGAACATGGCCCTATTGGAGCTACACTAGTAGAGGCTGATAGGTGTCCTTAAGCCGAACATGGCCCTATTGGAGCTACACTAGTAGGGGGGGGCCTTTAAAGGCCCCCA
>JAODAL010030997.1:0-49108 GCA_025379985.1 Phyllomedusa bahiana | reverse complement strand
AAAGATTTGAGGGTGGGGACCTCAAAGGAGGGGAAATTTAGGAGGGTGCAGGGGGAATGACCTGGTAGTTCAGTGTGGAGAAAGGAGTATGCCAAGTCCTCCCCCCGGCCTGTTCTCAGGTCTAGGGATGTGGGTGAAGTGTAGCCCACCATAGGTGAGAGCGGCAAGGGAAGCGGTGTCAGATTGCTGGAGCCATGTTTCTGTGAGGGCCAGCAGGTTGAGGGAGTTGGAGAGAAAAAGGTCATGAACAGCAGTGAGTTTGTTGCAGACGGATCGGGCGTTCCATAGAGCACACTTAAAAGGGGCAGAAAAAGACGTACAGCGAATGGCAAGCAGGTTAGCAGGGTTTCTATGGGAGGCTGAGGAGGAGGTGGGATGAGCAGTAAAGGAAGGTGGGTTGGGAGAGATGTCCCCTGCAGCGAGAAGCAGGAGAATGAAAAGAGACAGCAGATGGGTCAGTGATGAATATGAGCGGCGTTTGTGCAGTAATATGTGAGCTGGAGGTTTGGGGTGGTTGAAGAGGGAAAATAGCGTGTGGGATGAGTACATAGGTGAGGGAAGGAGAGAGGCGCTTATGTGGATAAACTTGTCTGAAAGACATAGCTGGGTCAATCGACCTACCTAAAGATCTCTGGTAAAAGACCTCAGGCTAGAGTTCTCACCCATTACATCTTCTCCCATGTTATCCCTGTGGTTTGAAATGCTTCTAAGATTCACAGTTTTGATTTGTTACTTTTTTTTATAGAATTTTTAAGCTGTCTAGAAATTGCATAGAAGATATTTACAGAATATCTGTCACTTGCATAACACTGACATAGCTTTCACAATTTGAGATCCTTATTTTAGATACCCATTAGGTCAATTGTCATATGAAGTCAGCTTTTTTGGCATTTGGGAAGCAACTAATGCAAACATGGGGAGAACATACAGTGTGTACGGAAAGTATTCAGACCCCTTTAAATTTTTCACTCTTTGTTTCATTGCAGCCATTTGGTAAGATCCAAAAAGTAAATTTTTGGTCATTAATGTACACTCTGCACCCCATCTTGAAAGAAAAAAAAACAGAAATGTAGATATTTTTCCACATTTATTAAACAAGGAAAACTAAAATATCACATGGTCATAAGTATTCAGACCCTTTGCTGTGACACTCTTCTTTAACTCACACGCTGTCCATTTCCTTCCTTCTTGATATGGTTCTACTCCTTCATTGGAGTCTAGCAAACAAATGAACTTTTTTGATCTTACCAAATGGCTGTAATGAAACAAAAAGTGAAAAATTTAAAGGGGTCTGAATACTTTCCATACCCACTGTTTAAACCCCATGCAGATGTTATTCCCGGATCTGAACTTAGGATGTTTGTGCTTCAAAGCAACAGTGCTACACACTGAGCCACCCTGCTGCCCAAAAAGTGCATCAGCCCGTGAGACACATACAACAGCCGTGCTGTTTTCACATATTGAAACTAATATATGCCAAATAAATGAGTATGTTACTTCTTTCTTGATATTTTCTCTAAATATGACTTACTTATGTCAATCAAGCTACCAGATGCTCTCCAGTAAATGACCTAAGGCTACAGTCCTCAACCATTATAATTAGAGATGGGCGAATTTCTCAAAAATTCGGTTCGGTCACTTCGCCGAATCTCCCGACAAAAATAAATTCGGCCCAAAATAATTCGGGACGAATTGCGTTAAAAAACAGCTTTTTCCCCAGGCTGCACAAGCCTGCAGGGTGCTGTAGAAGTTGTGCCTGCCATGCTTAAAATGCAGAGGGAGTTTGGGTTTGGTTTTCAAAACAATGTTGTGTTTTAGTATTACACGCAGATGACTGTCGCCGCTCTTAGAATCGCTTCACTATAAAATTCCCTGGGCACTTAAGAGGGCAAAACTGGCCAAAAAACTGAAGCGGGAATGTTGCCTGATAAAGTCATGCCAGCGAAAGCTGGAAAATAAAAAGCTGAGAGCTCAGGTGGCAACATTAGTGACCGAGTGTGGAGGTGATGGCGGCAGCCACAGCAGCATGAGGTCAGACAGTGGCACAATGACATTCTGGAGGTGGCAAAAACAGGAGTAGGCCACAGAGTGGCACAATGACACAGTGTGGAGGTTTCGGCAGCAGCCACAGCAGCAGCATGAGGTCAGACAGTGGCACAATGACATTCTGGAGGTGGCAAAAACAGGAGTAGGCCACAGGAGTGGCCCCAATGACACAGTGTGGAGGACACGGGGGAGCAGCAGCATGAGGGCAGACAGTGGCACAATGAAAATAGTGTGAAGGTCACGTCAGCAGCAGCACGAGGTCAGGCAGTGGCACAAGACATTCTGGAGGTGGCAAAAACAGGAGTAGGCCACAGAGTGGCAAAAGACACATGTGGAGGCAAGGCAGCAGCAAATGAGGTCGGGCATCCCAAAAATGACATTCGGAGGTGGAAAAAAAGGGAGTAGGCCACAAGGGGCACAATGACACAGTGTGGAGGCACGGCAGCAGCACCTGGGGTCAACATGGCACAATGACATTCTGGGGTGGCAAAACATAGTAGGCCACAGAGGGCACAATGAAGAGAGTGGGGTGACGGGGGGCAGCAGATGGGGGTCAACAGGGGCACAATGACATTCTGGAGTGGCAAAAACAGAGACCCACAAGGGGCACAATGACACTTTGGGGAGGGCAGGGCACACACATGAGGCGCAGTGGCAAAAGACATCTGAGGGGGAAAAACAAGTAGGCCAAGAGTGGCACAAAGACACATTTGGGGGGCACGGCAGCAGCAGCATGGGGTCGGGCATTGGCACAATGACTTTCTGAGTGGCAAAAACAGGTTTAAGCCACAGAGGCACAATGCAGAGACGGGGGTATGCAGCAGCACATGGGCAGAAGGGCACAATAACTTCTGGAGGGGGGCAAAACGGGAGTAAGGCCACAGAGGGCAAAAAGAACAGTGTGGGAGGTCACGGCAGCACAGCCTGAGGTCAACAGTGGCAAATGACATTCGGGGGTGGCAAAACATAGTAGCCACAGAGGGGGCACAAGACAGAGAGGGGATGACGGTCACAGCATGGGGTCAACAGTGCACAATGACATTCTAGAGGTGGCAAAAACTGGATGGGCCAAAAGGTGGAACATTGCAAAGGGAGTGACGGGGGCAGGAACAACAGCAGAGGTCAGAGAGTGGCAAATGACACAGTGGGGATTCACGGCACCAGCAAAGCCAAGGTCAAAAAGTGCACAATCAGAGTGTGGGGGTGGGGGAAAAAACCAGTCCCTGAAAAGAGGGGTGGCAGAGGGAGAAACGTCACAGATTGTGGCATCAGCGGGGGGGGCATCAAATATGGGGGAAAAGCGGCGTCTCCTTCCAATTGTTGGTGTGCCTGGGCCCAAGCACATTCACCCAAAGGGGGCCCTAAAGGACATTTTTTGGCCCTGACCGAGTTACAACCCAACTCCGCGCTGCCATGCCCTTGGGAAAAAACCGATGGCCAAGGATGGGCCCCCTTTCGCCCACATATTTAGGAAAATCTGGTACTGCCTTTTTGGAAAAGAAATTACGGCTTTTAAATCTCCATCTCGGCTCGGCACAACCCTTAGTTCTCTAAGGGGCAATCCACCTTTTGGAAAGGGAGGGACGCAGTACCAACAATTTGGGCAGGGGCACGGGCACTGCTGCACCTTAGGGTGGTTGGAGCATACTGTTGTCTTTTTGCAAACGCCTCGCTGAACGATGCTGGCGCCATGAGTAGCGAGGGGCAGGGGCACTGGACCGGAGATGAGTCAAAGGAAACAGCCCCCTTTTTTTTTTTTTTTTTTTTTTTTTTCTGCAGAGGTGGGGGGAGCCTTGACGGGGCTAAAAATTGGCATGCGTGCCACGGGCCGTCCCTGTGGGGGCAGGGGGACCCCCCACATCTGAGCCACGTTTCTCCCGGGGCAAACCCGGAGGGGTGACGCAGGGCCGTGGTCCCAACTTTAGCCCCGGGCCCGCTTCACTTTCTGCCCACGGGATTTTAATATATCCATTTTTGGGTTTCCCCCGGGGGTCTTTAGAAAAAGAACCCCAACCCCGGCGAGTGGGTTGTTTTTAAAACCCCCAAACGCCCGCACTGAGGACTATACCGCCGCTCCCTCGCTGACCCCCTTTTTTTGGGTACTTTCTTGGCCCCTTTGCAGCTTTTTTTCTACCCCGCCCCCGCCTGGCTCCCGACCCCCACCTGTGCAAACCCTTTTTACTCGCGGCCACAAAAAACCCACTTGCTGGCACCCCCGCTGCCGGGAACGCGCAAGCTGATGCCCTTTTTTCCTGACAATGGAAGCCCTTGCTTCCCCCGGTTTCCCAAGTGCGGTCGGCTACATTTTTTCATCTATTTTTTTTTCATGCCACTGCGGGGACCTCATCACCGGCTTGGTATAAAGGGGGCGGGCCCCCTCAAAACATACCTCCCAGGGCCACCTCCACACTATTTTTTGGGCCGCCTACCAAAAAGCGGGGGATTTTGGGCCCCATTTCTTCGTTTGCCAAGTGGGCTGCTGATCCCCTCCTAAAATTTGGTTCACCCCTCGCTATAAAAGGGGCGCTGACCCCCAGACCACATAGTAGATCCGGGCCCTGAGGGAAACCGCTTGGAACAAAGGCGGGTTGAGGACAGGTGAGGGACGCTGCCCCCCGTTTCCCGGGCCAGCCAACAAAGGGTTTTGCCCTAAACCTTTTCCCACCGACTCTTGGCGGGGGTTTTTCAATGTCTTTGGGGAGGGAAGTGAAGGGACCTAGTCAACCAATCAAGAACCATTGGGTTGTGAAAAAACCAGGGGCCGCTAGATGACCCCCGGCTTTTGGGTGGCCTCCCCGAGTCCCCCTGCTACGACGCCCCCTTGTTTGTGCTGCGCCCGGGGCCCTGCTCCAGGAATGTTTTTTCCAAATGCCACCCCGCGGGTGAAGACCTGAAACCTCTCTGTCGCATATGTTTGTTCAAAAATTCCCGGACATTTTTTTTGATGAAGATATCTGTATATGATAAATACACCCCCTGTATTTGACTCCAAAGGGCCCCCAGAAAAACAAGCTTGGGAAAACCCTTTTGGTTTAAAAAATTGCCCCCACAAATGGGCGGGAAAAAAATTTGCCTTGTAGGGTCCCGGGTTTAAAACTCTGTGTATTTTACTAAATTTTTAAAAGAAACAAACAGGTTTAAATTTAAACCCTTTCGGATATAATTTATCTAAAAAAATTTTTCCTTTTGGCTTTTGAAAAAAAAATTTTTTTTTTCCCTGATTACAACTGCAGAAAAATCCCTTAGTTTAACCCCCTTGGATGAAATTGCGAAAAGGGAATTTGAGAAAGCCAAAACTCCCCAGCTTTGAAAGCGTTTTTACAAGGTGTGAAATTTTAAAACTACAAAAACAAGAGGAAACTTGTAATTAACCTTCGTTTGTGAATTATGCTACATAAAAAATTTATTTTTTGGGGGGTTTAAAAAAAACGGTTTTTTTTGGGTCACCAAGAAGCAGAAAAAACGTTTTAATTTAAACCCCTTGGATTAAATTGGCAAAAGAATTGAGAAAAAAAAAAAGGGACAGTTTTTGTAGCGTGTTCCCAATGGCTTTGTTTTTTAGTACCCCAACAAAGGAAACTGAAATTTAAACCCCTTCGCTTGTAAATTATCTAACGGGAAAAAATGTTTTTTTTGGGCGGTAAAATAAACGGTTTATTTTTAAAGTCCCCCAAAGCACAGAACAACCCCTTAAAAAACCCCCGGGAGGGAAATTGCGCAAAAAAAAAATTGACCCAAAAAAAAAAATTTAACCACCCCTTTGTAGGGTTTACAAGGGAATTTTTTTTAAGGTAAAACAGCAAAAAAAAATTTGTTTTTAAACCCTTTTTGTTATGAAATATGTTTACAGAAAAAATTTTTTTTTTTTGGGCAGTAAAAAAGCCCGGTTTCTTTTAGCCCCAAAACAAAAAACAACGTTAAATTTTAACCCCCTTTAAATGTAAATTGCGCAAAAAAATTGGAAACCCAAAAAAACTATAGTTTTTGTAGCGTGTTACAATGGCGTGTTTTTTACGCAAAACCCAACAAGGGGAAAAAACTTGAAATTAACCTTTTTTGGGGAATTTATGTACATAAAAAAATGTTTTTTTTGGGGGTAAAATTAAAGGGTTTTCCCTTTTTGTCAAAACCCACCCACAGAACAACGCAAATTTAAACCCCCGGAAATGAAAATTTGCAAAAAAAATTGAGAAACCCAAAAAAAATTACCAGCTTTGTACCCGTGTTAAAAAGGGCGTGAAATTTTAAACGCACACAAAAAAGGGGAAAAACTTGTAATTAACCTTTGGGTTTTTGGGAATTAGGGTTACAAAAAAAATTTGTTTTTTTTTGGGCCGGTGAAAAAAAACTTTTTTTTAAAAAACCCACGAAAGCAGAACAACATTTAAATTTAAACCCCCTATTAAATTGCGCAAAAAAAATTAAAGCAGCCAAAAATAATGGTATTTGTATTGAAAAAAACGCTTTTTCCCTTTAAATGAATACAACAAAAACGGGTTTAGATCCCCCTTTGGGAAATATTAAAAGTCGGGTGAGCAATAGCATTAAATGTATATCCCAGCTGCAGGGACGCACACTGGACTTCAGCCCAAATACCCCAAAAAAATCAAAAATAAACCAAGAGAAGCAGTCCTGAGAGAATTTGAACCCCCCAAAAAAAATTTCCGTTTAAAATTAAAAATGAGTTCTTTAGATCAGCTATCAAAACAGCCAGGGCAGCACCTTCCCTAATCAGTACAGTTGAGAGGGGTAGGGGAGGCTCCCAGCGTCGCCCCGGACTTAAAATGTGCCGTAAATGTCCAGAATCCCGCCGGTCTCTGATTGGCTTATCTTTTGCCTGTCATGAAAGGTATGCCCTACTTCCCCCCAGAGTTTTTTTCCCCATGTAACCCCTTTGCTCGCAGCCATTTTATAAATAAAAAAGCACACTTTTTCACGCAAAAGAAACCCAAAAAGGTTCCCGATTTCGTTCCGCCCGTTTTTTCCCTAAAATTTTCCAAAAAACAAATTTCCCCCACTTCGTTAGAATCAATTCGCCCATCTCTAATTATAATATATTCTACTATGTTGTTCCTATAATTTGTAATGCTTTGCCCCAAGAAATTATTTAGAATTGCTTTACAAAAATGTTTAAAATGTCGAGAAATTGAATCCCCATTTACTTTACAAATCACATCATTTCGCCCTGTTTTCCCCTATCCCTTTTTTTTAACCCTTTCTCTTCTAACCAATTCTAAATGTAATACATTGCTTGTGCAGAAACCTACTTTAAATCCTTGTTGCTATACTGTAGATCTTTATACCCCTTTTATTTTTCCCTTAACTTTACTACCAAACAACTGAACTAAATCCACAGTCTATATGCAGCTTATATCACCGTCCTCATCTCACTTTAGATTGAAAACTTTATGATAATTACATCTTTTTTTTAATTAGCCCTTTTCTCCCCACTTGGCTTGAACCCTCCATTGGAAAAAATTCCCAAATTTTTAAATTTATAACTCTTAAAGCCTTAAAAAAATACAAAGTGGTAAAGACCAAAAATACACAGATCGGGACTGATCCTAAATAGAGACACTTGGATATCTAGGATATAACCAAAGTTAGGGACAATGTAAAGAACCCTGAAAAAGACCCTAGTCCCAACCCCACCCTATGAGACCCTTAGCAGAGTATTCACCCCAAAAAAGCAGGGGCCCCCACGAACTAGAGACCCCTAGACCAAAATTTTTCCCTTTTAAAAGGCTTTAAAAATAACCCAAATTTAATATACAGGGATAAATGTTTGGGCATTCCCAAGTGGCCTAAGTTGTAATTATATAGCCCAAAATGCACCTATATACACACAATGGAACATAACAACATATTTTACCAAAAGGTCCTATATCTATACATATGTATACACAAAAATCGAAATTTGTGCCCGACCCCGGGAAACAAGGGTGATAGCCCCAAATTTAAAACAAATTTTTGGTTAAAAAAAAAATTGGAACACCAAAACGGTCTTGATTATAACAATATAAGCCAAAATGCCCATATATATGCACAGTAAATGTGGAAAAACATGAATCCACTATTTTAAAGATCCTATCGCTATATAAAATAAATTAAAAAAAAATTGGGAAAGTTTTTTCCCCCAATAGGCAAAAAGGCTAAAAGCCCCAAAGCATTTCCCCCAAGGGGGGGGATTTTTGGGGCGAATGTCCCCAAAGGGATGATGTTTTCCCGGGGGGGAAATGTGTAGGAAAAGGTTTTAAACTCAAACCCCTGCATTTTAAAATTTCCCCTTTATTTGGGGGGAATACTCCGCTAAGGGGCCCCAAGGGGGGTCCAGGGACTAGGGGCTTTTTCGAGTTCTTTACATTGTCCCCCCTTTTTTGGGTTTATTCCCAGATCCCTACGTGTCTTATTTAAATCCCGTCATGATCAAGGATTTTTGGGCTGTTCTACTTTGTAAATTTTTTTAAAGTCTATTAAAAATTATATTTTAGAGGGTTGGGGTTTTTTGGAACAAATTTTTTTGGGTTTTGTCCTTATCTCCCGTTTTTTGGGCTTTTGGTTTGGGGGTTTCTCCCAAAGTAAACTTCTGATGGATCCCCCAAATACTGAGTGGCATGTGCCATACATGGTATTTTGTAAAAAAATTTAAAATATGTATCGCTTGGGATTTTCCCTTTTTTTTTTGTTTTTTTTTGGCCCATCAATGTGATAGCACAGTCTCCTGTGCTAAGCAATACATAAAGAAACGCTGACCTGTGTTGTCTGAAAGGGGCAAAAAAATTTTTTGTTTTAAAAATTTCATCCTTTGGGTTTAAGGGGGTCTATGTTGTAAAGTTTCGGATAGGGCCAGTAGCCTTCATGGTGCCTAACTTAAACTCACTACTAATGTATTGTGAAAAGAGCCTGATTTTTTTTACCATGCTATCAAGAAGGGGGTTCCCCTAAACCATGCCCCCCTTTTTGACATCAAATAAGTGTTTCTTTTCGCCCCCGTTGGGAACTGAAGGGCGCTTCTTGATTTTAAAGGGTTTTCCTGTTTTTTTAAAACCCGAAAGCAAATAGGAAAGTATATGAGCAAAACTCCCTTCCCTTACCAATATTATTTACGGACTACATGTAAAAGGTGGGCAAAGCAGGGAGTCTGAGGATGCAAAAATTCATTTAATTTGCGCGAGCAAGAAAATGATGCCAAGAGAGAGGCAAAATTGGGAAATTTTAAAGGGACCCAAAAATTTTTTTATGGCCTGATTGTTGAAAGAATTTTTATAGTTCCCGGGCCCTCTTGGGAAAAAAATTTTTAATAGCCCTTTTTATATTGTATCATCCTATTTGCTCCCTTTTTTCTTTGAATCTTTATCCAGGCTTTCACTTTAAATGTCATATTAGGTGGCTAAATTGTGTTATACATATCCAAATCTGAGAATCTATGTTGGGTTGCCAAACATCTTACCGTATTTTTCAGACCTTTTAAAACCACCCCCATAAGACGCCCCCCCTTTTCGTATTTTTCGGACTTTAAAAACGCACCGGGACCAAAAGACGCAAAATAACGTAAATTTTTTGGGGCTTTAAAAGTACCACCATTTTCCCCCCAAACTTGGGGGGAAAAAATGCATTTTATAGGCTAAAAAATATGGTACTCTAGCACACCCCCACTTACCCGTTTTTTTTGGACTTTAACCACCGGGACCATAAGACGAACAACCCATTTTTTTGACTTTAAAAATGCACCCGACCAAAAAGACCACCTATCTTTTTTTTCGGACTTTAAGACCACCAACTTAAAAACGCCCTAACCCCTTTTTTTTCCCGGGCTTTAAGACATTAAACCCCCATTTTCCCCCCCAAATTTGGGGGGGAAAAAAAATGGGTCTTATAATCCGAAAAAAACAGAAATCTAGCACACACCCCTTACCGTATTTTTCGGGCTTAAGACCACCCGGACCAAAAAGACGCACCGCAGGGATTTTTGGGGCTTTAAACTACCACCCTTTTCCTCCCAAATTTTTTGGGGAAAAAAAAGGGGTCTTATAGTCTGAAAAATTTTGGTACTCTACAAACCAAACCCCTTTTTCCGTTTTTTTAAACTTTAAGAAAGCACCAAACCCTAAACGCAACTACCAGATTTTTCTAAATTTTAAAACACAACCCAACCCATTTTTTTTAAAACCCCACCTAACGTATTTTTCAATTTAAGAGCACCGGATCATAAGACTCACTTTCCCTTTTTTTTTTCGGGGGTTTTCGACTACCACCATTTTTCCCTTTCCCAAAAAAAAAAAAAAAAAAAAAAAAAAAAAAAAAAAAAAAAAAACAAAAAAAAAAAAAAAAAAAAAAAAAAAACAAAAGAAAAATTTTGGAAAAAAAAAAAAAAAAAAGCCAAAATACAAAAAAAAAAAAAAAACCTTAAAACAAGAAAAAAAAAAAAAAAAAAAAAAAAAAAAAAAAAAAAGCCCGAAAAAAAACGGGAAGTAAAATACCCTTTCCCCAAATAAATTTCAATAATCCCTAACAAACCCCAAACGTTTTTTTAAAAGGGGTATATTCCCGTTTCAAATGCAAAGAAATGAAAAATGTAATTTTTTTGAAAGCAAGAAGAGAAACCCAAATCCCTTTAAAACTCCAAGAACATCCGACTGTGCAATAACCATAACTCGTGTCAAAAAAGTCAAGCTGAGGTCTCTTTCAACAAAAAAATTTTTTTTTAAAGGGTATTTTTTTTTTTTTTTCTTTACTGTGCATAGTAAATTTAGAGAAACTGAAACTCAGGATTTTAGCTAAGTAATCTAGAGTACATTAGGAAACTGATGCCAAGAAGTCTGTGCTGCATCAAAGACATTAGGAAAGTATGACATCTTATTGTAAAGAGTAAAATGTAGCAGTCAAAGACAATGGCAGCCAAGTCCAGATGCAAGAAGTGAACAAACAAGACCTGTCTTGGGATCTCCTCTGAATTTGTCAGAAAGGTAATGTGATATTTTACATGCATCAGCAGAACATTTCCTATTACACCCATCTTCAGGCAAAACCCTTTGTGTTATATGGGGGAATGGGTTTAAATAGAGTGCTGAATTCTACCCAAATTTCTTTTTTAGGGTCATGATGCATGGGTTTAAACAGTTGGGAATAAAATCCCGAAAAAATTGATTGTCCCAGTTACATGTCCCCCCACGGTCTTAAAACGCAAGTAGGCAAGCTAAAAAAAAAAAAATTTTATGAAATAAATGGGGGGCCCCTTGTAAAAAATATCTTTAACTTTAAATAACATGCTAAGGGGTTTTTAGTATCATATTTTTTCCCTTTTCCCTTCTTTAAAAAAATATTACCATTTTAGCTGAAATATTAAAATTACCGTGAAGGGATTTTTTTTTTCATGGCTGTGTAGCCTATTTAAAAAAAATGGTTTTGGTTTAAAATTTTTGAATATTTGGGGTGGCCATTGGTAGCCCATATTTAAAATAAAGGTATCAACAGAAAAAGGGAAAAATACAGCCCGTGAGGAAATTTTTTTGGGGTTTTAATTTTTGGAAAAAATGTAAGATTTAGTAAGTTCGCTTTGGGCCATGATATCACAGCATTTTGTGTTTCGCTCTCACCTTAAACAAAGCCAATTTTAAAACATTGAAAAAATAGATAAAATTTGTGGGGCCGTGTTAGCTGTCATATTTAGTTTTGCACATCTCTATGTATAATTGTTCAACTGTATTATAATTTTTCATAATTATATATTGTTCAGTGTTTTAACTGTGAAAATTTCCCTTTTAGATTTATATTTTGTTAAAAGAAAATCTTTAATTTGGGGAAATGGGGATAAAACCCACATAAGGAAATTCCAAGGTTCATTGTCTGTATAATGGAACACCACTATGTGTACAGTTCTGGAATAAGGGGCCTGAGGCCCACCACTGGAGTTCTTGTGGACCATCAGTAGAGTTATTTTTTTGCCCACCAATGGGGTTACTTGGGGGCCCCCTTGGGGGTTGGGTTCTTGAGGTGTCAGTGAAGTTGACTTTTGGGGCCCACCAGTGGAGTTTTATTCTTGGGGTTCCACCCGTGAGTTTTCTTGGAGCTCATATGGGGTTAAATTTTTGGGGGCCCACCCGTGGAGTTTTATTTCCTTTAAAGGGGGAAACCCCATAGCTTTCTGTACATGATTGTACATGCCACACATGACTCTTTCATTCTTATCTTTCTTTGCCTTATTCTTTTTGTGTCTCATTCTCAACATCTCTCCCTGAGAAACAGCCGCATGCCTGCCATTCTCAGGGGCCAACTAAGGGTTTTCCTTGCTTGCTTTCACTGTATTGATGCTCTGTGTATTATTTATGTGCTATGTGCTATGGTTTTCCTGTGACTTTAATAGTATATTTAGATGATTTTCCTCTTGTTACATTACTGGAGTGATTACACTACTATACTATACTGTGACTTCCCATGACCATACTACGGCTACATTTAAAGGGTATTTCCATCACCCTACTTCTGTTTCCTACCTGGTCTGAGTCAGCTACAAAGGAACAAAGAGCTGTCCGTCCATGTGTTGTTCTCTCCATTCATTTGTACTGGTGCTTTGAGCACAGCTGAGTACACAAAAACAGTGTGATGGAAATAGCCCTTTAAGCTTCTGTGTTACACTCAAAACACCTGGATTCCAAGTAGCTATTTTTAACAAAATTTACAGAGGCATTGCTATAGGTAACTCAGAGGTAGCAGTCACATCTGAGCCCTAGGGGTTGAGGCACTTAGAGGCCCCTTTACTACATAGGAAGACAATATATTATAAATGGTATATGGTAGATGAGGCCCTATTACAGATTTTCTTAGTATTATTATAATTATTTTTAAGGTCATACTTAGCCATAAATTTCCTTTGAGCTCCACTGAAAAGAAATTGTCCATGTGTGTTCCAGACTACTTGTAGCATTGGCTTTGAGTATGGAACCCATTGCAGGATAATTTGTCTCATGCATCAAAAATTAAAACAACCACATTTTACGTGAGGTACCCTGAGGTCTTTTGACATAGTCAAAATGCTAAACCTGAAAAAAAATTAACTTCCATAATAAATAGCAATCAGTAAATGTTCTTTTGGAAACTCTAAGTCCAACAATACACTTTAATATGTTCTTGAATATATGATGTAATTCTCAATTAAAGTATTCAAATGGTGCCCTGTGTTACCCCTATGAATATATTTTAGTTGTTTTAAATTATAGTCAGGGAAATGATACCTTACAATAACAGTCAGTCGAAAAAACCAGATGTGTTTTCCGTCTAATTGAAAGACTGCCTGTTTATAAAGAAAAAGTACCAAGACCCATTCAAGTTTCAAAGCCAGAGCAGCAGGATGCTATAAATTTGTAATATTTATTTTGCTGAAGATATAATGTTTAATGAAACAATTCCCTTCTGTTTATATTGATACATGATAAAACTAATGTAATTTAATTTAATGGTAAGTTGATGTCAGTTAGATGAGGTAAATCTTATATACATGACTAATTCGCCTTTGTAAAGTATTTTAGATTTTTTCTTCCCATGCTATTAAGTCATATGCATCATGTAACATAAGAGTAGGTCTACAAATAAAATATATAATCAAACTATTTAAGGGGAAAAAAATCCCCAACAATTACACACAAGTGACCTATACTATGGATAAGCCAGAAGCATTCTTCATTCTACTGCCTGTGGGGGTACCGGGAGTTTGGCATTCTTTGAATCATGCATTGCTGGCCGTATAACTCATCATGATTTACTTCCAGTATAATTTCAGACCACATTTTGGTAAAGCCAATATTATTGTCACTTCTTTTAGGTTCCAAATTATAAAGATATTTTGTGACGTACTTCTAAAGTTTAAATTCTTACATTAATCTATAAATTCATCAGTATTGCTTTAAGCCATAATTCAGATAATTAATCATCAAAAAGGGTGTAGTGCAAAAAACATAACTTTTAATAAATACTCAATTAAAAGGAAAAATTGGTATAATAATGTTATATCCAAAACAATCTGTATGTACCCAATATCAAAACGGTTTTACCGGCATATATCCAGTGATATCCCAACATTTCATGTTGATCCGCACAAAAAAAAAAAAAAATAGCTCAGAAAAAGATAAAGGAAAAGTCCTAAAATACTGTGCTTGACTACTATTGCCCTAGTAGCCTAATCACAGGGCTGCCGCCCCCATAAGAGCTACTCACTTTGAAACCTGTGCTCTACACACACTGACTTCTATTTAACTCTTTAGTTAAAAAAATATGTTGCAACATTTTTCTGTGCCATTGTCTTGATTTTATCAGGGGACTGGAAAGGGAACACCATAAACAGACCTCAAATGGTGTATGACCTGTGTAAAATATAACAGGCGTAAGTGAGTATAAATGTAGGTAGAGAAGCGAGGTATGCATATGACAAAAATACCTAACTGAAGGCTGAATGAGAAGCGTGGGGCTAAAACTTCTTCAGGCCAAGCAATGGTGTATGTTTCAATCCTCAACTCCAAGCAATGGTGTATGGCTCAGTCCTTGGCTCCAAGTTGTGGCATGTGGTTTAAACCTTGGCACAGGATATTATCATTGTTTGGGATACACCATTTTATATTACCAGTTTTTACTTTTTATTTAGCATTTATCAAAATGTATGTTTGGTAGATTACATCCTTTTAGAGTATTAATTATATGATAACTGGTGTATTTTTTTAGAGGGAAAAAAAAATTCCTGCCTGGCTATGCTTCTTTTTTGAGATATCATGCCAATAAATCCAAAGTTGACAAAAGAAGCTGAACGTGGTTAAATGGGGGGTTTATCTATTTATATTATTAATACACACCAGAGGGTGCTATATAGTTACATAATTACATAGTTTGTAATGCCAAAAAAAGACAGACGTTCATCCAGGTCAGCCTATTTTGCCAAAGTGTTGATCCTGAGGAAGGCAAAATCCCCATGAGGTAGAAGCCAATGTCACTAATTTTAGGGAAAAATTCCTTCCAACTCCAATCTGGCAAAATCTGAATAAATACTTGGTAGTGATGGAGCGAATCGATTCTAACGATGTGGAATTCGTTTTTGAATTTCCAGGAAAACTTCGCTTCGGAGACGAACGTCGAAACTCTTGAGGTACTTCGGGTGTATCGGATGAGAGTGTGCTTTTGATTGATAAAATGGCTGCGAGCAGTATGCGCTTACATGGGGCAAAGCACTCTGGAGGAAGAAGGGCCATAGACTGCATGACATGTGCAGAGGTGAAGCCAATCAAGAGACCAGGCGGATTCTGTGACGTCACGCACTATATAAAGGTACGGGCACGCGACGCCGGAGCTCCACATCCTACTCTCTGGTTGCTCATCAGGGAGGTGCTGCCGCGGGCTGTAGCTCTTACTGGAAGAAGTTGATTTTTTAGTTTAGCGATTTCTGTGGGGTGTCTCAGCTTGTCTCAGAGACTGGTTCTATTAATGTTCTATTTCTAATTTTTTTTTGGGGTTATTGGATCATGAATCCAGTGTGCGTTCCACTGCAGCTGCATATAAATTCATTAATCACAAGGTGGGATTAAGCCAGTTCCTGTTGTAATAATTTAAAGAAAAGCGTTTTTTTACAATACAAAATACCACTTCATTTTTGGCCTGGCTCAATTTATTGGCGCTATTTACATCCAGGGGTTAATTAAAAGGGGGGGGGGCCGGCGGGGGGTGGGGGGGGTTTTGTTTTGCTGGTTGTGTGACCACAAGTAAACTGTTTTTTCTAACGCTCAAAAAAAAATATATAAATTTTTCCTGTAGCCACTAATCACAAGCAAAGGTTAATTACAAACTGTATCTCATTGTTATGATGTGGTGTAGAAAGAACCAAGGCAATTGTAACACGATACAAAAGCTACTAGTTTGTGGTCAATTCTTTGCGCAATTTACATCCAGGCACGTTAATTAAGCGTTGTTTTGCTGGTGTGATGACCCAAGAAAACCGTTCTCTCTTTCAATCGCAAAATATATAATTTTTTCCTGTAGCCTAATTCCAAGCAAAGGTTAATTACAACCTGTCGCTCTGTTGTGTGGCGTAGAATAACAGGCAAATTGTAACACGCTACAAAGCTACTCAGTTTTTGCGGATCAATGATATTTAGCGCAATTTTACATACAAGGGTTAAATTAAAGCGTATTGTTTTGATGGGTGCTAACAAAAATATAAACCGTCTTTTTCAACGGGGCCATAAAATATATAAATTTTTCCTCGTAGCCTAATACACAAGCAAAGGTTAATTTCTACTGTATCTTCTTCGTTGTGTGGCGTAGAAATCAGGCAATTTGTAACACGCTACAAGCTACTCCTTTTGCTGGCTCAATTCTTTTAGCGCAATTTAATCTCAGGGTGTTAACTTAAGCGTTGTTTTGCTGGTTCGTTGTGCTAACAATATATTACCGTCTTTTTTCCACGCCAAAACATATAAATTTTTCCTGTAGCCTATTTCACAGCAACAGGTTATTTACAAACTAATTAGCTTGTTGTGTGGCGTTAGAAACACTGCAATTGTAACACGCTACAAAGCTACTAGTTTGTTCGGCTCAATTCTTTGGCGAAATTTACAATCCAGGGTTAATTAAGCGTGTTTTGCTGGGTGCTGGAACCCAAGAAACCGTACGTTTTCCAATGCCAAAATAAATAACTTTTTCCTGTAGCCTAATTCACAATGCAAGGTTAATTACAACTGTTCTCTTGTTGTGTGGGTAAGAAAACACGCAATTGCAAACTCGATACAAAAGCTACTAGGTTTGTGCAGCTCAATTCTTATGCGCCAATTTACATCCAGGAGGTAATTAACGCGTTGTTTGTGTGGTGTGCTGACAAAAATAACCGTCTTTTTAAACCGCACAAAATATATAATTTTTCTGTAGCCTTAATTCACAAGCAAAGGTTAATACAAACTGTATCTCTTGTTGTGTGGTGTAGAAAAAATGCAATTGTAAACATTGCTACAAAGTTAGACATAGTTTGTGGGGCTCAATTCTGTGGCGCTATTTACATCCAGGGTAATAAGCGTTGTTTTGTAGTGTGCTGACCCCAAAGAAACTGGTCTTGTTTAACGCAAAATATATTAAATTACTTTCCTGTAGCTTCATTCACAAGTAAAGGTTAATTACAACTGTTTATCTTGTTGTGTGGCGTATAGAATAACTGCAATTGTAACACGCTACAAAGCTTCTAGTTTTGTGCGGCTCAATTCTTTTGGCGAAATATACATCCAGGGGTTAATTAAGCGTTGTTTTGCTGGTGGTGCTGACCCACAAGAAAACCGTTCTTTTTCAATGCCAAAATCATATAAATTTTTCCTGCAGCTCTAATTCACAAGGCAAAGGATTATTACAACTGTATCGCTTGTTGTGGTGGCGTAGAAATCACGCAAATGTAACACGCTACAAAGCTATAGGTTTTGTGCGGCTCACATTCATTGGCGCAATTTACATCCAGGGGTTACATTAAGCGTTGTTTTGCTGTGTGCCTGACCCCAAGAAAACCAGCTTTTTCATTGCAAAATATATAAATTTTTCCTGTAGCCTAATTCACAAGCAAAGGTTAATTACAAACATGTATCTATTGTTGTGTGGCGTAGAAACACGCAATGTTAACACGCTACAAAAGCTACTAGTTTGAAGCAGCTCCAATTCTTTGGCGCAATTTTCATCAGGGGTTATTATAGCATTGTTTTGCTGTGTGCTGACAAAAACTAAACCGTCTTTTTTAACGGCCAAAAATATTATAAATTTTTTCCTGTAGCCTAATTCACAAGCATAAGGTGTAATTCAACTGTACTCTCTCTGTTGTGTGGCGTAGAAAAACACGCAATTGTAACAAGTACAAAGCTACATAGTTTGTGCGCTAAATGCACTTTGGCGCAATTTAAAATCCAGGGGTTACATTAAGGTTGTTTTTTGCTGGTGTGTTGACAAAATTAACCGTCTTTTTTTTCAACGCCACAAAATTTATAAATTTTTCATGTAGCCTAATCACAAGCAAAGGTTATTTACAACTGTATCTCTTGTTGTGTGGCGTAGATAGAAACACGCATTTGTAACCGGCTACAAAACCTACTAGGTTTGTGGGGCTCAATTCTTTGGCCCAATTTACATCCAGGGGGTTATTTAGCGTTGTTTTGGTGGTGTGCGACCCCAAGAATAACCGTCTTTTTCAACGCCAAAGATATATAAATTTTTCCTGTAGCCTAATTTACAAGCAAAGGTTAATTACAAATGTATCTCTTGTTGTGTGGCGTAGAAAACGCAATTGTAACACGCTACAAAGCTACTAGTTTGTTGGGCCTCAATACTTTGGCGCAATTTACATCCAGGGGTTAATTTAAAGACGTTGTTTTGATAGGGGTGTGCTGACAAAACTAAACCCGTCTTTTTCATCGCCAAAATATATATATTTTTCTGAAGCCAAAATTCAACAAGCAAAGGATTAATTACATCTGTATCGCTTGTTGTGTGGCGTAGGAAAAAAGAAAACACGCAATTGTAACACGCTACAAAGCTACTAGTTTGTGGGGTTCAATTCTTTGGCGCAATTTACATCCAGGGTTAATTATGCGTTGTTTTGCTGGTGTCTGACCCCAAGAACCGTCTTTTTCACAATGCCAAAATAATAAATTTTTCTGTAGCCTAATTCTCAAGCAAAGGTTAATTACAACTGTATCTCTTGTGGTGTGGCGTTAGAAAACACTGCAATTGCAACACGCTACCAAAGCTACTAGTTTGTGCGGCTCAATTTTTGGCGCCAATTTACATCCAGGGTTAATTAAGCGTTTGTTTTGCTGGTGTGCTGAACCCAAGAAACCGTCTTTTCATGCCTAAAAATATAATTTTTCCTGTAGCCTAGATTCACAAGCAAAGGTTAATTCACATACTGTCTCTCTTGTTGTGTGGCGAGAAAACACGCAATTGCATCCACGCTACAAAAGCTTCTAGTTTGTGCGGCTCAATTCTTTGGCTGCAATTTTAACATCCAGGGGTTACATCTAAGCGTTTTTTTGCTGTTGTGTTGACCAAAATTTAACCGTCTTTTCAACGCCCAAAATAATATAAATTTTTCCTGTTGCCTAATTACAAGCAAAGGATAATCTAAAACTGTATCTCTTGTTGTGTGGCGTTAGTTAGAAAAACACGCAATAGTAAACACGCTAAAAAACCTTACTAGTTTGTGGGGGCTCAATTCTTTGGCGCATATTGTGCATCCAGGGGTTTAATTAAGCGTTGTTTTGTGGTGTGCTGACCCCAAGAAACGTCTTTTTCTAACGCCAAAATATATAAATCTTTTCCTGATTGCTTAATTTACAAGCAAAAGGTTAATTTTACAACTGTTTATCTGGTTGTGTGGCGTAGTAAAAACACGCAATTGTAACACGCTACAAAGTACTTGTTTGTGCGGTCTCAATATTTGGCGCAATTTACATCCAGGGGTTAATAAGGTTGTTTTGCTGGTGTTGTGACACCCAAAATAAACCGTCTTTTTCATCGACAAAATATATAAATTTTTCCTGTAGCAAATTCACAAGCAAAGGATAATTACTACTGTATCGCTTGTTGTGTGGCGTAGAAAACATCGCCAATTGAACACGCTACAAAAAGCTACTAGTTTGTGGGGATTTCCCCAATTCTTTGGGCAATTTACATCCAGGAGGTTAACTTAAGCGTTGTTTTGATGGTGTGCTGACCCCATGAAACCGTGTATTTCAATGCCAAAATATATTATTTTTCCTGTAGCCTAATTCACAAGCAAAGGTTAATTAAACTTGTATCTCCTTGTTGTGTGGCGTAGAAAAACACGCAATTGCAACACGCTACATAGGCTACTAGTTTGTTTGCTGGCTCATTTCTTTGGTGCAATTACTCCAGGGTTAATAAGCGTGTGTTTTGTGGTGTGCTGACAAAAATAAAACCATCTTTTTTCAAACGCCACAATATATAAATTTTTCCTGTAGCCTAATTCACAAGCAAAGGTTAATTAACACTGTATCCTCTTGTTGTGTGGCGTAGACAGGAGAAAAACACGGCAATTGAACACGGCTACAAAGCTACTAGTTTGTGCGGCTCATTCTTTGGTGACAATTACATCCAGGGGTTAATTAAGCGTTGTTTTTGTGTGTGTGCTGACCCAAGAAAAATCCGTCTGTTTCAACGCCAAAAATATTAAATTTTTCCTGTAGGCCTAATTCACAAGTCAAAGGTTAATTACCAATAACTGTTCTCTTTGTGATGGCGTTAGAAAACACGCAATTTGAACACGCTACAAAAGCTATAGTTTGTGCAGCTCAATTCTTTGGCGCCAATTTACATCCAGGGGTTAATTTAAGCGTTGTTGTTTGCTGGTGTGCTGACAAAAAATTAACCGTCTTTTTTCAACGCCAAAATTTTACATTTTTTCCTGTATCCTTAATTCACAAGCAAAGGTTTATCTAAATGTATCTCTTGTTGGGTGTGCGTAGAAAACACGCAATTGTAAACACGCTACCAAAGCCATTGTTTGTGCGGTCAATTATTTGGCGCATTACATCCAGGGGTTAACTTAAGCGTTGTTTTGCTGGTGTGCATGACAAAATAAACCGTTTCTTTTTAACGCCAAAATATCATACATTTTTCCTGTTAGGACATAATTCCAATTGTCCGATGTTATTTAAGCCTGTTTGTGCTTTTACATTTAGTAAAACACACAGGTGTTTTAAACGACACATACAAGTAACTTTTTTCAATGGCCATTTGTGGAGCGCTATTATATCCAAGGGTTACCCAAGCTTGTTACTGGGTTCATTTGGAGTCAAATACAGGGTGTATAATTTATCATATACAGATATCATCATCAAAAAGTTGTCTGTAACATTTTTAGAACAAACAGTATGTCAGACCGAGAGGTGGCAGGCACTGCACCTGCGAGTGGGCAAGTGCATATAAACATCCTGGAACAGGCCCAGTCGCAGCACAGCAAGGGGACGTCGCAGCAGGGGTCACTCGGTGAGGCCAACAACTGCCGCTGTCATCTAGCGGGCCGTTGTGTTGTTCAGACAAACCCCAATGGTTCCTTGATTTGGTTGAGTAGGTTCATCCTCTTCCCCCAGATGACAATTTGGACAAGAACCCCCCAGCCAAGTGTCGGTGGGAACATCAGACAACAACAATTAGTTGGCATGGCCAGAGAGAGCGGTGTTAAGCGGCCCTCACCTGTCTCTGCCAGCCTCTGTCCATCGGTTCCCTCATGCCAGAGTTATTATATGTGGTATGGGATCAGATGCCCACTTTTGATAGCGAGGATGAAAATTTGAGGAGGCAGTCAGCAGCTCTTTGGCAGTTGAGAAATTGGGGACAATATCCGGCCTGCTTCTGCAGTAGGCAAGCACAAAGTATAGATGTGGAGAGTGGCATGGATTGCGTCATGTTGTGATCGAGGTAAGCCCCTCGCATACCAAGAACCGGTGATGAGGAACAGCAGTACGATGAAACACAAATAGATTGATGATGTATGCCGACCGACATTGGGAGCCTGGGTGAGCATGGGCTCTCATCGTCAGCAGTAAGAGGGTGTAGCTGCGCTTAGGGCAGCAGCGCAAGCCAGCAAAGTGGGTCGTGTGGCCGTGAGTCAGTAGGAAGCGCAGTGTGAGTTCGGGAGCCAAGCCCAGCAGGGTAAAAAAACCACTTCGCAGGTCCAAGAAAGTAGCATGCAACAGGGGCTCAGCGAAGGCAGCGGCGGCAGTAAGTAGTCATCTCAGTGCGGAGCCTGTTGGCGGTAAAATAAGATACTCGGACCAGGTGTGGACAGTTCTTTGCGAAGACACGTGAGGAGCCAGAAAGTGGGTATATGTAGAATCTGTGAGCGAAAGTGAAGCGTGGCCAGGGAGCCAAGTTGGCACCACACGGCCCTGAGTCAACACATGCCAGCGTCTCCATCTAGGTGGCTGGTGAAATCGGTGGATCAGATGTGTGGTCCATACCTGCCGCCGCAGCTACAGCAGCCAGCTGCAGCGCCCCAGTGAGCACGCCATATGTACATTGCAGCCAGTCAAGGCATCCTACCACCTCCTGAAGAAGGGAGCTGTTTCTCTTTGACATCATCTCCCACCGGTCCAGTTGCTCCTGCTCCCGATACTCATCGGCGCTCCCCAGCAGTCGCTCAAAGCGAGAGCACGATTGCAAGAGACAACTGTATGCGGTACCCAGAACATCCTAAGGTGTGCCGCAGCTGACCCGTGCTCCGGTCCCAAGTTAGTTGGTACTGCGTCCCCCCCTTCTCCAATGGTGGCACTCTGCACACGGTCAGAGAAATATATGGCTTGTGCCCGAGCAGAAAGATTGGAGAGTTCCTCCAAGCCGTAATTTCTTCTCCAAAAAGGCTGTACCAGCACTTAATTTAATTTGTAGAAAAGAAGGTGGGGCGCCAGTCCCTTGAGTTATCGGTTTGTTCACAAGGTGCACGGCAGCGCGGCACGTGTCTGGAGCCTGCAACATCGGTATGGGCCAAGTTCATGTCCTTTACGGCCCCATTGGGTGATTGTGCTTCCAGCCCAGGCACCCAAAACTTGGACAGGAGACGCCGCCTTTCTCCTCCACGTTGTCAAACCTGCTGCCACATGCGCCATGTACGCCTCTCCTCCTCCTCCACCACCACCCACCATCTCAGCCTCCACAAGGACTGCTCCATCCTAACCAATGTGTAGGGCACAGCGGTGTCACGCAGTCCTACACCTGGCTTGTCTCGGCGAACGAAAGTCACACAGGGGAGGAACTGATCCGCGTCTGCAGGTAAGAAAATTGATCCGATGTGGCTTTCTCCGCGCCCCCCCAACTTGCAAATGGAACCATGGCTGACGGAACAAAGGGAGGAACATGGTGTCCGTGGCTGCACTGAGGAGGGATGGGTCCATGCACCCTGCATTGGCCGCACGTGTTCAATATGGTTGTGAAAAGGTTCCTGAAGTCTAATACACCGCATCCTTCAGAACATATGAAATTGGCCAGGAAACTGTGCATGCACTTTATCCATTCGTTACAAAGCCAGGAACACCCTCTCGAGTTGCAGCGGCAGAACGGCATCCCCCAACACACTTTCTGATTGCGAAGTTTCCACCCGCTGGAATTCCTGCCTGCACATGTTGCGACGATGTTATGAAACAGAGAAAGGCCATTAACGATTTTTTGATGATCCAGGCAGAAAGAAGTTACTCCCCAGTGTAAATTTGATGTCAGCCAGTGGGTCAGCAGCTCATGCGTGACACCTGCCGTTGTGAATGCCATTCAAGGGGAGGCGCGTTATTTGTCAGTCGCCAGGAGCTACGGGATGAATAAAACGTCATTTCCACTGCTTTATGTCCTGGATCAGATGCTGTTAAATCTGTCTGGGATGGGGACTGTAGATGTTGCGACTACTTCTCGTGTCCACACGAGTCCGGGTGGGGACTGGAAATGGAGGAGGAGGAGGAGGACATTGGAGAAAGCAGAAGCTTTGTTCTGTGTGAAATGAGTGGATTTTCTCCACAGGTGACAGGAGGGAGGAGCAGGAGCAAGCTGGGAGAGGTGGATGGAGATGAGGTAGATGAGCAGATGACCGCCCAAGCACCGTGGAGTATACAAGTGGAGATGAGAGGCAGGGAGCCCCTCGGTGTATCATGTGAAGATGGCCCGCAGCATGCTTCATTTGCCTGGCTAGTGACAGGCCGAATAGTCAGCATCCAGCAGAGGATGGACTTCTGGCTCTCCACCCTATTGGACCCTCGCTCACGGTCCAATATGGGAGCCTTTTTCACACGCTATTGTGAGGGAAGACAAACTCAAATACTATAGGAAATCTCCGTAATCAGTTGGCCGATGCCTCTGTGCGGCATCATCCCTCCTCTCACTGGTCTGACCGGGGGGTTCATCAGCGCGTCACGTATCTACTGAAGCGGCTGCTGGGGAGAAGGTTGGGGGTAGGAGCGAGTAATGATCCTTCAGTAAGTATCCTAAGTCTGGAGTCACTGATGAGCTGCTTCCTTCACCCGGCCCCTAGTGAAGGAGGGTAGTAGCCAGCAGCAGCAGCAGGACCTGATGCAATACCTGAACCCAAACAGGCTTGTGGCACTCATTGGACAGGGCATCTGCACCTCAGTTAGAGATCCGCTGGACTCACTGGGCAGCCAACTGGATGTGTGGCCGCTAACTTGCCGAGTTTGCTGGGGAGAAGCTGTCCCTGCCGGCCAGTAGCTGTGGCATCAGAGTGGGTGTTCAGTGCGGCGGGGGGCCATCGTTTACCAAGGAGAACCCGCTGTCACGGGAAAAATGTGCTGGACCTCGACTGACCTTTGTCAAGATGAATCAAGCGTGGATCGGCCAGGATTTCCACCACACCAATGCCTTAGGCGTCAGTCGGGTTCAAAAACTACTGCCTCAGACACTATTCTGATGCAGCAACCGCCTGTTGCAAAAATTCCTGCTGCCAGTTTCTCCATCTGCTGACCACCATCTGTACCAGGGACTTGGTAATTGCCACCCACCATCAACACTCTGTCATTGTTGCCCACTCTATGAACTCATGATGGCTGCTGCTGTGCTGTTGCCGTGACATCACCACCTGTGTCATTGTGCTCTACTGCCTGACTCTGATGCCTGCTTTGGCTGCTGCCATGTCCTTCCACACTGTTTCATTGTGCCACTGCCTGACCATTCTGCTGCCGCCGTGACCTCCGCTCTCAGTCTTTGTTGCCCACGCTGTGGCTTCCTCTGTTTTGCCACCTCAAGAATGTCTTGTGCCACTCTCTGACCCTCATGCTGCTGCTGTGTCTACTGCCATCGCCCTCCACACATGTGTCATTGTGTTCACTGCCTCAGACTTTCATGCTTGCTGCCGCCGTGACCTCCGCTCTCAGACATTGTTGCCTATTCTTGTGGCTTTCATCCTGTTTTTGCCTCCTCCTTTATGTCATTGATGCCACTGGCATGATCTCATGCTGCTGCCTGTGTGACTCCACACTGGTGATTTGTGCCCACTACTGTGGCCCCTAATACTGTTTTGCCGCCTCCAGAATGTCATTGTGCCACTGCCTGATTCATATCGATGCTGCTGTCAGTGACCTCCACACTGTATCATTGTGCCATCTGTGGCCTAAAATACTGTTTTGCCGCCTCCAGAATTGTCATTTGTGCCACTGCCTGATGTATAATGTGCTGCCTGTGACCTTCCACACTGTCGTGATTGTGCCACTCTGTGGCCTTATACTGTTTTGCCGCCTCCAGGAATGTCATTGTGCCACTGCTGTTCTCATGCTGCTGCTGCTAGTGGACCTCCTCCTGTGTGATTGTGACAATTCTGTGGATTCATACCTTGTTTTGCTCATCCAGAATGTCATTGTGCCACTGCCTGACATCATATACTGCTTCCGCTGAGTCCTGCACGCTAATCAGTCATTGTTGCACTATGTGGCTTCCTCGTGTTTTGCCACCTCCTCATGAAGTCATTGTGCCACTGCCTGGACCTCATGCTGCTGTGGCTGCGTTTCACCTCACACTCATGTCACAAATGTTGCCACCTGAGCTCTCAGCTTGTTTTTTTCCAGCTTTCGCTGGCATGACTTTATCAGGTTGGCTTTCCCAGAACAGTTGCAGTTGGGTGGGTGGCTATTCCCACATTCCCATGTTCCCCATGTTCCAGGACACGTTTTGGACACATCCCTGGAGGCCTATAAAAGCCTGTGACTACAGGTGTTCAGGGGGTGTGGTCTGCTACCTACAGTTGGAGCAGCAAGGGAGCAAGTAAGGAAGGCTCTTCTAACCCCCCAGGCTGGAGGAAGCCTGAACCAGCGGTGACTGGTGGTACAGCGTTTCGTTGTGGGGCTGGACGCTAGTTCCAGACCACGATAGGTAGGGAAGCTATTGGTATAGCTAGTGGCCAGACGGCCTATTTTTTTTTTTTACTCTGTATGAGGTTTGCACGGTGTTATCAACCTGTGCCAAAATAAAACAGGCTGAGTTAAAGAAGAAGACATTGTCAGTGCCATCCGTTTACGAAAGAGGGCGATCCCATAAGCCCAGCGAGGCCAAGATGGCGTCCAAGCATGAGTGAGGCGCTACATATGGTGGAGGCATAAGATGGGCAAATACTGGCAGTAATTGACGTGTGCACAAAGTGGTGCAGAAAAATGCAGTTTGCATAGGACTGCTGCAGCAAAATTTAAAAGGCTGGAGTCTAAATAGACTGTGTGCCCAGTGGAGAGAGGAGGACAAACCCAGGTATGCAGTCTGTGCTGTTTAAAAGATTGTGTTGCTACCTGAAATTGTTTTCTTTGGCCATGGAGGAACTCCTTGCCCAGCTGAGGCAATCTATGAAGGAGTCTGAGGAGCTGACTGCCACCATGAGAAAGGAAAATGAAAAGCTCCAAGCAAAGTTGAAGGCAGACCATGAGGGGTTAAAAGCCATTATTAACCCTATTCCACAGTCTGAGAAAGGTGGACTCGCCACAATACAAGCAGCCTTGCAGGCTGGAGGTGCAAAGTCCAAACAGGAAAAGACGGCTGCCATGGATAACAAACCTGAGTGGTGTGACGGATGCCACAGAGTGGAAAAATGTGCTCCTGACTGCCCTCTCATGAGGAGGCCAGAGAGGTCGCAGCTGCAAGCCCTGGAGCTCCATGTGAATGGAGCCTCACCCCAGGCTGACATGGACAATCAGCAGCAGAGATTCAGACTGCACCCAGATGTCATACCTGGTGTGGAGACCCATCATGGACCTGGTAAGACTGCTCCAGTGGGGTGTATTGCGGGTGACACCTGTGTTGGGACTGCCAGGCATGGGTTGTGTGACAACCATGGTGGATCAAGCAGTGGCCAAGACATGCTGCCGGTGCAGGAAGAGAGTGCTGAGAGCAGCAGGACTCTGGACTGTGGACTCAGTATCTCCCAGGCTGCATTTCCTGAGGGGATTGGTGACTTTGTTATCAACTGTGTTATGAATAATGTGCCTGTACTAAACAGCTTGGTTCCACTACCTGAGCAGGGGGAGGGGTGCTGGGTCACAAAGTCAGCTCCAGTTACTGCATCTCTGTGTGAACAAGTGGCTAGAGGTGCTGTAGCAGAGAGCAGCTCAGGTCTGCCCCTGGAGGTCATGGCTGTCAGGGCTATGTGTGCAGTAACTGCAGAGTGTGAGTTAGCTTCTGCAGAAATACCAGCTCCAGCTATAGACCAGACCAGCTCAAGTGTGCCCTCAGAGATCGTGGTTAACAGTGCTGGGAGTATCACAGAGGATGTGTGTCCTGTGGTGAAAACCTATGAATAGGAGTTCCCGGCAGCTGTGCGTGAATTGTCTGGTTTCCAGTCAGTAAATGTATCTACCCATGATCCCAGTGCACTGTGTGTACGTGAAGGTAACATGTGCAAGTTGAAGGTGCGGCCCTAGTGGTAATGGTGGACAACAGCACAAGTAGTGCAAGTAATGTGGGTCCAGTGATTGAGGGTCCCCAGTTTGGTCCTGATGTGTTGCTTGAAAGGAAGAACGCAAACCCTGGAAATGATTGCTCTTTGGTTATGTATGAGGAAACGAAGAGTGTGAATGGGCGGGTTAGTGACCGTGGGGAAAAAACACTCTGTGAAGAGTCTCATTTGCAGTGTGGAAGTGGATGCTGTAGTGTGTCAGTGCTGCAGGGTAATGATGATGTTGATTATTCAGATGGGAGGGATGAAAAACCCTGTTTAAAGAAAACGTGTGCCAAGGTAGATTTTGTGTGCAGCCCTGATCAGTGTATTACAGAGAAGTGGATCTGTGATCTGGATTGTGACACTGCAGGGAATGAAGAGATATGCCATGCTGCACCTACTGTTAAAAATGTGACTGAGGTGACTAAGGTAAATGAGTGGGAGAGCCATAAAGAGGGCCTGTCTGCTATGAATGATGTCCCATCTATAAAAATGTAGGCCGTTGACTCCAGTGCACAATGTGAAATGGATGGTGTGCAAGAGAAAGGAGTGACCCTGATAGAGATTGAGCGTTCTCCCTTAGAGACGGTTACAGGGGATGTGCAGGAAACATCGACACACATTGCTGCAAAGGGTCTGCTGCTAAATAGAGCCAGTAAACGGAGGTGTGAACAGGGGAATGTGTCCTCTAGTACTAGTGAAACGCTAGGTAATGTGGTCATTGTTGAGGTTGGCAGTGGGAACCCTGCAATTACTAGCATGCATGTTATGGGGGCTACGGTGAGTCCTAGTGCAGCAGAGGTTATCATCACTAAGGTAATCAGTGAGGTAGACCATATTTCCTCTGGTGGAACCCAAGTGACAGTTAGTAGCCAAGAGGCAGAGCTTCAGGGTCCAGAGAAATTAAAGGATGTATCGGACCCTAAGGGACAGGAGATGGTCAGTGAGGACTAGAGACCTTGGGATGAAGTGAAATTGGGGTCTTATTGTAATCCTGCAGAGAAAGAGGTAGCAGGTTGGGACTCAGGTGCGCCCCTAGAAGCCATAGTGGATAGCGACTCTGAGAAGTCTGCTGTGATTACAGCTTCTGATAGTATGGTTGCTGGGTCCAACCAGGGATCTTTTGTGAGTCCCAAAATAGGGAAGACACTGCCCAGTGGGCGCAAGGCCAAGGCCGTTTGTGTGAGGAAGAAGGTTAGTAGGTGTGATAGCACTGATATTGGGCTTGTCAATAGTAGCCCTATGAATGTCAGCATACGGACTGAAGGGGAGGACTTCAAGGTTGCAGAGCACATATGCGTGGTACCACCTATAGAAAGTGGCTATGACCGGTCAGTCGCCGATTGTAGGATGAATGCGTGCTATGAGCCAACAGCTGAGTTGTACGAGAAAAATGTTGTCTCTGCCCCTGAGGATATAGGGAAGATGTTGCCCCAAAGTAGGAGCTTTGACCCCAGAGGAAGGGTTATGCAGGGTGGTGAAGTCCTACGGCCTTTATCAAAGGGGGAGGGGGAGGGGGATATGTCACAGAGCGACCTTAGGCGGTCACATAGTGCTGCCACTAGATGCCGTACGTGCCACCGAGGACATGGTCTCGGTGGGGGAAGCCAGGTGTTGTCGGTCAGCAACATTAGGTTACTGACACTCGTGTGTAGTATGGCTGATTTCCAGCCATTTTTGGGTTGGCTTTCCAGGTACAGCTGCAGTTGGGTGGGTGGCTGTTCCCACGTTCCCATGTTCCCCGTGTTCCAGGACACGTTTTGGACACATCCCTATAAAAGCCTGTGACTACAGGTGTTCAGGGGGTGTGGTCTACTACCTGCAGTTGGAGCAGCAAGGGAGCAAGTAAGGAAGGCTCTTCTAACCCCCCCAGGCTGGAGGAAGCCTGAACCAGCGGTGACTGGTGGTACAGCGTTTCGTTGTGGGGCTGGACGCTAGGTTCAGACCACGATAGGTAGGGAAGCTATTGGTATAGCTAGTGGCCAGACGGTCTAGGGTTTTGTTTACTCTGTATGAGGTTTGTACGGTGTTATCACCCTGTGCCAAAATAAAACAGGCTGAGTTAAAGAAGAAGACGCTGTCAGTGCCATCCGTTTACGAAAGACGGCGATCCCATAAGCCAAGCGAGGCCAAGATGGCGTCCAAGCATGAGTGAGGCGCTACAATATTTATACATATTTATTATGTCCCACCGAAGCCATCTTTTCTCTAAACTATGATGCCTTGAGACATCCACTGACCTGTAGGCCAAATGGATCCCAATGTCTTTCTCAGGACCTTGCTGCTCATTTTCTTACTTGAAGATAATCAGATATCTGATATAGTCTGATAACAGAATCTGTTGCCAAAATCTCTAGAGCACTGTGACGCTGCTGTGTGCATATGCATCTTAGAGAGCCATTGTAGCAAGTGGAGATTACATTAATAGAGTTTGAGACTACAGAAAGTGAGAACCACAGCAACAGTCCCTTTTCTTCATCAATTTATGTGGGATAAGGGAATTGTCATAAGTCAAATATGCTCATCCATAACATCTTTTAACACATCTCAGTGATATGTTCAAGGTGTTTGAAACTAAAATATTCCAGTAAAGCATACCTTAAAAATTGAACTGCACAGAAAGACAAAACAGCTCACCTTCTCTTGCCAATGTCCAATCTCCCGGATTGGACATTGGAAGAATCAAGGGAAAAGGGGGATAATAGATCAAAAAAATTGAAGGAACTGTCACATTCAGTGGAGGAAACCTGAGAATATGGGGTTGTCTCACAGCCAAAGGCATTGAATATTTGACCAGGATCAATTGTGGTCTCAGTAATGAGCTCTATGTGAGTATCCTACAAGATGAGTTACTTTGTACACTTGAGTACCATGGACATGAAAAGAACAACATGGCTCTCCAGAAGACCAAAGACCTGAAGCTGACAATGAAGTAGAGTTGTTTGATTGGCTCCCACAATCCCCAGCTCTTATCTCAATCAAACACTTGTGAGTAGAGTTGAAGTAAAATCCGTATTCATACCCAAGTGAGTCGACCAGTATGCACCAACATTAGGAACATGTAAAAGAGACCTGGGAACAGATGTCTAGTCAAGACATTCTTGAATCTGATAGAGAGCATACCTAGAAATATTCAAGCAATGTTGAAAGCCAAAGGTGGATTTACAAAATGCTAACAAAATAATAAAAATTAACATTAATATTTTAGGAGCAAAACAGTAAAAATGCAGCTACATGACAAGAATCTGCATAACTAAGCATATGCAAAATATTTGCAGTTCAATTTTGTGTATGAGATAGCAAAGATGATTGCGTATAAAATGATGGTAATCTCACATTCAAAGCTGTAGTGGATGGTGAGATATGGAGCCTGAAAGTCACAAGTTCAAAACATTGTTACCATTTTGCTTACCCTTTTTGTATTTAAGAAGTAGAAAAGAACTTTCTTACTCTTAGGCCGTGTTCACACAGCTTATTCCCGACGTATTTGTGCGCTCACAAATCCGCCATGAATAAGGGGCGGGACGGGGGCGGGGCTGGAGCGCGGCATGTCACTTTCTCCCCGCCCGGCGGATTCGCCGAGCGGGGAGGAGCGACGGAATCCACTGTTCTCTATGAGAGCAGTGGATTACCGTAATGACTTGGACGGATTGGCGCCGTACTGAAGCGCAAATCCGGCGCGCAGTATGGCGCCAATCCGCGGCAAAATAAGCCGTGTGAACGATGCCTTATAACACTGAAAAAATAAACAAAGTATAGTGCAAAAGTAAGGGAAATAGACACAACCTATATGAAAAATGGGCAATATATCTAAAGTAATACTACTGGTGATGGTATAAATATACCAATACACCCCAAAAAAACCATCACCACAACCAAAATAATAAAAAATTAGAAATTTTATTAGATCAATTAAAACCAGATAAAAATAACCCTACCTATATAAAAAAAAATATATCAACACCTAATCCATGATCCAATCATATATCACTTTACATGATTAACAAATATATAAACAACTATGTAAATACAGGAATTTACATGATAATGATAAAGAAAAAGTGACACACACAATAACAAAGTAGAAATACTGAACCTGGACAATGGACAGGGCTGCAAACCCTGATGCACGTTTCGCTATAACTTTGTCAAAGTAAGGGAAATAGTAGTTATGCTTACATACAGTACATACAAAAGGACTTGATCGGCTGAACTATACAGTAATAAGAAGATATGCAGACTACTGTTTAATTAGGGGATAGATATAGCAAAATGCAGCTGTCCAACTTGAATCCCAGTTCACTTGTTTCCTTTTGGGAAAAACAACACAAAAACAAAAGATTTGACTGTTTTTCTCCAGTGTATTGGAAGCTTGTTGTCAGTATAGCCTCATTAAAAATAATAATAGAATAAAAAAATTAACTGGAGCTTGACAATTCTGTTTATGCCGCTGATTAAACTGACAATTCAGAATTTGTCCTGATTCTATAAATATTAATTTATACTCAGATAGAAAGATAGTTTATCTTGCTGTCATTGGTCCCAATTGTAGACTACAGACAAGTCTCCTACCTGTTGCTCTAGTTTTTTCGACACTTCTATACATTTTGGGCAATATGTATAAAGAAAGGCACGTCAAAGTGAATAGTTGAGTCTCATTTTCAGTGTATAATGCGCCTGATGTATGAAAGTGTTTTTTGTGTGATTATAAATGGTATGTAAAGTTCATTGCACCTTGCCTGTGTGTTTGCCACATTACAGAACTTAGACGCATAAGTAATGCGCTTAACATGTATAAAGGCTATAGATAGGCTGGAAATAAAAGAAAGTCATTAGAATAGAATGTCATTGAATAGAAACTTTGGTACTGATCCTTCTTGGAGGAAACGGCCCCAGCAATCCCTTGTGCTGTGCTGGTTTCTTGCTGTATTTTAGAAAAAAGGGGGGGAGCGCAAAAATAAATTTAAAATTTTTAATGTAGTAAAAAATTAAAATTTTAAAAATCAGAAAAAATGGTAGTTTTGAGCAATTACTTTTGCCCCCCATGGAAAATCGGTCGTTTGGTCGTTGGGCCCGACCACCCATGTTTAAGATATTCGATGGTCGATGGAAGATTTGATCGGTAAATTTAAAAGTCTAGGGGGAGAGAACAACACCTTCATTTTTAAACACCCAAACGGGGGCTGGAAAAAGCTAAAAATTAAAATCCACAACAGTAAAAAATAGTGGTACTTCTTGGGCAACCACTTAGGTTATAAAAGCCCAGAAAAAAACATCAGCCCATTCACTTTTCCCTTTTTAAATTCCCCAACAGCATGCCCCTTAAAACCCTCCCCTTTACCCACAAATTAAAAAGTGCCGAAGGCAGAAAGATTTGAACCATCAAATTTACTTAACGGAGTTTGCAAAAACCCCGGGTCCTGGAACGCAGCATGACCCAAAACCCTGCTGGCCCCCCAGTTAAAAAGTCCCGGAAAAAGGGTCTTTAAACCAAAATTTTATTTTCATTGGCTTGGGATATCCCGCCCCGGGGCCCACAGCATGACCCCCAAAATGATAAACCCCAAATTAAAAAGTCCGGGAAAAAGGAGTCTTTAAAAACCCCCCATTTTAGTTCACGGGACATAGATATCCCTGCCCCGGGGGCCCCAGCAGGGACCCAAAACCTGCAGGGCCCCCCCAGTTTTAAAAAAGTGCCGGAAAAAGGATCTTTAAAACACCATTTTGTTTCTTGGGACATAATACCCTTTTTTTGGGCCCAACAGCATGACCCAAAAACCGGCATGCCCCCAAATTAAAAATTTGGGGGAAAAGGGGGGAGTTTTCAACCCCATTTTATTTTTAAATTTTGGAATAGACTATCCCTGTCCTGGGCCCCCAGCCATGACCCCCCAAACCTGATCCCCCCAAAATTTTTAAAAAGTCCCGGGAAAAATGGAAGGGTCTTTTTCAACCCCCATTTTGGGTTTAGGGGGAATTTGATACCCCTTTGCCCGGGGCCCCACAGCATAAACCCAAACCTAATAAACCCCCCAAAATTTAAAAAAAGGGGGCCAAGAAATGGGGAGTCTTTAAACCACCCATTTTAGTTTTAAACCTGGACTTGACAAAAAACCTTTTTTCCTGGGCCAAGCATGAGCCCCAAACCGAAAGCCCCCAAAATTTAAAAAGTGGGAAAAAAAAGGGAGTTTTTTCAACCCCCTTTTTTATTTTTCACTGTGGCATTAAATACCTGCCCTGGGCCCCATGACCCCAAAACCCTGTATGACCCCCATTTTAAAAAAGTGGGGAAAAAAAGGAGTCTTTAACCACCATTTTTAGTTTCAGGGCACATACTGTCCCGCCCGGGGAAAGAAATTCCCCCTCCGAAATAGTGGGACCAATTGCCCTTTCCCATTTGGAAAAATATTGGGGTAAACGCCCCTTTGTTCCCCATTTTGGCCCTTTTTTTTGGCTTTTCTTTTTCATTTTTACTAAAACGCGGGGAGGAAATTGTCTCTGTATTTTTTTCTCTGTCCGTGCCCATACTCCATGTCCTCTGAAAACCTAAAACGGTAATTTTTTCCTTTTTCCCTTTCCCTTGTACAATTCAAAAGGAAATTTTTTTTTTCCCACTATTTTGTACATGAAATTTTTTTTAGAAAAAATAAAAATTTTTAAATTTAGAAAAAAAATTTTTTAAAATACTATGGAACCCCCATGTTTTGTTTTTTTTTTTTAATTGAAAATTAAAGGGGTTTTGGTCTCAAAAAAAGGGAATTGATAGCATTTTAAAAGATTTTGAAAAAAAACAATTTCATTTTTGGAAATTTTGTGTCCTTTTAACATTTTCCCCCCTATTTTGTTTCTGCCCGCACCATCCCCCTTGAGCCACTTTGAAATTTTGTAAAGAAAAATGTCTGTTAGAAAAAAAACAATTTTTTTATAATGGGGCCCTGTATTTTAAAATTTTGAAATGTCACAGAAAAAGGGCCCCAAAAATTAAAAAACATGCCCCTTAAAGCCACTTTGGAAATTGTGAAGAAAAAAATGTTATGTTAGAAAAAAAAAAATTTTTTAAAATTTGGACCTGTAGTTTTGCTCATTTCAAAGCAGCATGACCCAAAAAAATTAAAAAAAAGACTTCTCAGCACTGTTAAAATTTGTGAGGGAGGGAAAAGCCACTTAAAAAACCACATTTTTTTTGTTTTTTTTTTCCCAAAAGGGCCTGTTTTTTGCTGATTTTCAAACCAAAATTACCCCCAAAAAAATTTTAAATGGAATTCTCAGCCGCTATAAAAAATTGTGATGGGAGGGGAAAATTGCCCACCCCTTTTGAAAGCCACATTTCCCGGGTAAAAAATTTTTTTTGGGACCCTTTTAATTTTTTACCTGTGGGGGACTACCAAAAAATTTCTGTAATTTAAAATTTTAAATGCAAAATGCCTCAAAGAACAAAAACTGTAGTGCGCCCAAAAACAAAAAAAAGTATCTGAAATTTTTTCGGATATACAAGGTTTTTTGGCCCTATTTAACCTGTGCCACTACAAAAATTTTTTTGGATTCCCAATTTAAAATGAAGGTTTGGGTATATCAACCCAAACTGGAAGGGCAAAAATTTAAAAAGGGAAAACCTATCTGAAAATGTATACCCGGGTAATAAAAATTTGGGGAATTTTTTCACCTAACAAAAAGATTGCAGTTTTAAAAGATTTTGTAAACCCAATTAAAAAATTCAGGGGTGGCCCCTTTTCCGGAAAAATTTTTAATAAAAAAAAAATGGTTTAATTTAAAAAAAGCCATTTCATTTCCAAAAGTCTAACTAAGTTTGGTGAATTTAAACCTTATTGTTTTTAGAGTTTTTCGTGTTACCCCCCGGGCCCCCCCCCCCCCCCCCGCTTCCCCCCGTGAAATTTACAGCGGTAGATTTCCCCCTTTAAAAATTTTCTACCAAACACTATAATTTCCCAACTCTGATTTTAATAAGTTGTAAGGGTCAAAGAAACAGTAGAGCTTTCTCTTTTGAAGAAATATAATAATTTCAAATATTTGGGTTTGGGCACAGGAGAGCGCCGTTCCCATGCTTAAAAGACGCTGAAAAAGACATGATTGAAAAGGAAGGGTGTTTTAAAGTAAAAACTTGGTCATTTTGATTTTTTCCCGCCAAACGCAAAATAACATCCCCCTCATGAGCGCACAACTCTTTACCCTTCTCTATTTTTGAAGCTGGGTTTTCTGGCTGCCAAAAAAGAAGGGAAAAACGCCCAAAAAGGCCGAAAAAAATTTAAAGTTTATTTCACATTTTAACCCAATTATCGGGATGAACTAAAAATTTTTGATAACCCTAAAAAATGTGGCCCCAAATTTTAACTTTGTCGATAAAAAATCGTCAACACTAAAAATGAGTGGGTTTTTTTAATGTAAAATTTGTTTTGAATTTATCTAAAATTTTTTTAAATACATTTTAGAGGGTATTTTTATAATTTTTTGGGTTTTTTAAAAATATTTTTATATTAATTTTATATGGCAAAAATTTTTTAAATTTAAAATTTTAAAAAAATTTAATTTTATATAGTTTGATAATTATTTTGAAAATTTCTTTTTTATTTAAAGTTTCTGGTGTAATTTTAAAAATAATGGCCTTTTTTTTCCCCTTTCAGGGAAATTCAAACTTCTCTTTTAAAATCCTCATGCTTTAGGGAAAACACTTGGGGTTTAGGGGCCGCCCGTTTGGGGGCAGTAAATGCGCCAAATTTTTTCTTTAACCACATTTAATAATTTTGTCTAATTTTTTCGAGGTAATAAAAGGCCCCCCGAAAGCCCCCTCATATTAGGCGCATTAGAAAGTGTTGAGTCTTACCAACAATGTGCCTAACACATACGTTGGGCGCATTAGACATCATAGCCGGCTCAGTTAGGTGCAGTGTACGCCAGAAAATGGGTGAAAAACCCTACATGTCACCCTTTATTTTTATGTTTAAGATTTACAAGTTGTTATAGTAGTTTTACATCAATCAGTAGAACCTGTAAACATGAAACATTAACTTACCCCTTTTTGCTTTCTGTAACTTACTATAATTGTTCCAGTTTTTTACAATCAAATGGGGACAGAGTGTGGGAAAATAGGAAAAATAGGGCATAGCTACCTCCCAGACCCCCAACACTGTCATTCTATTGCACCATGCGTTTCGCTCTTCTTCACTTTCTGTTGCGGCATGCCATCCAACAGCAGAAGCTTGTGCTCTATTCACTGTTATGGAGAGCGAGCCTCTGCTGATGGCCAGCAGGCAGCACAGAGAGTGAAGAGGAGCAAGTGACAGAACAAGCAGGAGGTAGTTTTTTTGGGGTTTTTTTACTATTTTTCCCCACCCTGACCCCACTCAGTGGTGTAGCTAAACCTTTTGCCACCCGACACAATTGCTAATTTAGCTGCGCCTTTTCTTTGTTGCCTTTTTTACAGACCACACCCATACTTTTTCAGGCCACACCTCTTTTTTTACAGGGCTTTCCTCGCACATATAAATCATAATTGCCACTTTAAAAAAAATCATGTTTCTGTGTCATGATATTCAAAAAATCTAAACTTTTTTTTATCGTACTGATAATAGAGCTGTGCAAGGACTTTTTCTTTGTGGAATAAGTTTTTGTTTTCATGGGTATCATGTCGGGGTATAAAAGGGAATTGAGTCTATGAAAGCAACTGATCATTAAGGAGCAGTGATGATACTGTAATAAGGTCTATTCATAACTGTCATGGAAATGTGTATTATGCATATTATATTTCAGTGACTGCATGATGGTTGTGTAAAACCCCCTCTCTAACTGCAAATAAAATGTGTATTTATTGTCTACAAAATGTTTATACAAGCTCATTAACCTGGTCGTGAGACTGGCCTGCTCAGGTCATAAAACCCTAAACCTTGTTTATTGAGGATCAGATGTTACCTCCACATATGGTTCTCAAGACATAAAACCTAGATTTAATCTACTTCAAAGTTGATCAGACACTCACCTAGCTGCCCAAATTTGACAATCCTCATCCACATTAAAATGGATTAATTATATGACAGGGGTAATTAAATATGCCCTGCCCGTCCCTTTTTATAATACAGTCAGGGACAACTAATTACCCTAATGAGCTGGTGGGCAGCTCTGAAACCTGAGCCAATTGAGTCGGTTAAAAAAAAATTGATCCTGTCGTCTTTTGGACAAGGCTGCGACCTATGTGTATCCTATTTGTTGTTCTACTAGTCTTCTCTTTGTATTTGTCTTCTTTTGTTGGTCCCCCCTTCCATGTCTGTTTTGTCTGTTTGTTGTTTATTTTGGGCCTCCATTGCTTCTAAGCAGGAGGTTATTTGAGGTCTCCGCACTTATTATGCATAGTTTAATTTTTTGGTTTTCAACTTGCATACCTTACTATTGGTACTGATAGTACTGGGTTGTCTTATGGACAGCTCAAGCACATTGCAATTTCTAGTTATGTAATTGTTTTTTTTATATGCTTTGTACTGCATGATCTTTGTTATATATTGCATGTATATGCCTTGTTTTGCATTTTCTACTTTAATAAACCTTTTTTCGGAATTTAAATTTTTTTTATCCCAGCAGGGAAACAGTATTTACAAGAAAATAAATATAAAAAAACAAGAATTTGCCAGCTCACCCACATTATGCCAGCCGCCACATGATCCATGCCTACATCCCACTTGGAGAGAGCATCACGTACAATCTTTGTGCAAAAAGTTGATGTGGCAATTCAGGATCCAAGGCTAGTTAAGTGTCGGTAAGTGGTGTTTGTGCGTATCAGAGTCATTCCCTCCGATTTGCTTACTGAGGAAGGTGGTGGCAGCGGATATTTTCAGGGTGCCTCGACTGTTTTGTGGTGTGATTTATGCTCAATTTGCCACCTGAGTGACAGGTGAATGCAAATAAGATTGAGTGGAAATAAATCAACTCCTTTACAGTGCCCCCACATTGTGTTCTGGTAAATGTGTATGTTACTGGGTACATAGGATTTTTAGGTACATAAAATCACTTTTTATTTCATTTCATGTCTTTATGAGGCTGGATGAAAAAAGGCAGTTGTGGCATAGTTTTTAGTTTTATGTTTCGCACATAATATTATATAGATTGGATTGTCACTGACACAGCAATACCTATTATTTGTACAATTGTTATTTAATAAAGTATTTTTGGGGAGGGAATTTGGGGTTTGTGTGTTTTTTAAATGTATTTTTTGTTTCAATATGTTTAAACATTTTTAATTTATTTAAGTTTTACTTTTCATATCTATTTGTCCCAATATGGGAATAGACTACGCAATAAATTGATTGCTTTCATAATACATACAGCAGGAGTGCATTAGACCCTATCCCCATTTAACGCTAACTTTAAAAACTTGAGCATCCCTTGAATAAATAAATATTGCAACATATCATATTTTAGAAAAGTAAGTTCCCTCACATTCTAATAAACTATATAACACCCCCTCCTCCCCCCGCCCCAACTAGTAAAAATTGATGTTTAATAATAGCAAAAGTGAAGACCAAGAAGAAACGGAGGGAGATGGTTTTACAGCCTATGTCTAAGCTAGTAAGACTTAGGATGTAAGAGGGGAGGAGAAAGTAGCTTATTGGTCAGAGTTAGAGATGGGCGAATTTCCCGAAATTCGTTTCGTTCACGGCGCCGAATTTCTCGGCAAAAAATAACTTCTTCGAATTACTTCGGGATGAATCACGTTAAAAAAACAGCTATTTCCAGGCTGCACAGAGCCTGCAGGTGCTGTAGAGCGTTGTGCCATGCTTAAATATGCAGAGGGAGCTTGTTTGGTCTTCATAAAAAAGTTGTGTTTTTAGTATGACACGCACATGACTGCCGCAGCTCTTGAATCGCTTCACTATAAAAATTCCATGGGCACTTAAGAGGGCAAAACTGACCAAAAAACTGAAGCGGAATTTTTCCTGATAAAGTCAGCCAAAGAAAAGCGGGAAAAAAAAACAACTGAACCTCATGGGCAACATTATGAAAAGTGGGGGGATTGACGGCGCACCCAAAACAGCTCATGGGGTCAACAGTGGCAAATGACTTTCTGAGGGGAAAAAAAGGGGGAATACCCAAAGAGGGGGCACTATGACAAAGTGGGGAGGCAGGGCCCAGCACACATGGGGTCAACAGGGGCACAATGCCCAAGGTGTAGGCCCACGGAAATCACCCACAGCAGCACTTTGATGTCAACTGGCACAAGGACAGAGTGGTGGGTAAAGGGCAAAACCAAAAGAAACACATGGGGCCCAACAGGGGCCCCAAGACACAGTTGGATCACGGCAGAAAGCCACAGCAGCAGCATAAAAGGTCGGGCATGGCACAATGACATTCGGGAGGTGGGCAAAAACGGGAAAGTAGGCCACAAGGGGGAAATGACAATTTGGGGGAGGCCCAGGGAAAGCAGCCAAAAGGCACACAGAGCAGACATGCAAAATGACTTTCTAGAGGTGGCAAAAACAGGAATGGGCCCACAGAGGGGGACAAGACAAAATTTGGTGGGTCAGGGCCAACCCCACAGCAGCAGTGGGGTCATAGGGGGGCACAAAAAACACATGTGTAGGTCACGGCAGCAGCACATGAGGCAGACTTTGGCAAAAAATTTAAAATTCTGGGATTGGCAAAATCAGAATAGGCCACAAAATGGCACAAGAAAGAGTTTGTAGGCCAGGGCAGCACCACAGCACACATGGGGTAACATTGGCAAAATACATTCGGGAGGGGGAAAAAAAACGGGAGTACCCAAACAGAGGGGGAAAATGCCCAACAGTGAGGGGGTCAGGGCACACCACAGCGGGCAGCAAAAAGGTAAAAAACAGGGGCACAATGACATTCTGGGAGGGGGCCAAAAAACAAAAAAAGGCCACAAGGGGGCCCAATGACACATGTGTGGGTCCCCAGGGCAGCCCCCAGCAGCAACCCAAGATCAGACAGGGCACAATGACATTCGGGATTGGCAAAAACGGGATTTAGGCCACAGAGGGGGACAATGACACAGTGTGTAGGTCACGGAAAGGAAGCCACACAAAAGCATGGGGGTCAGACAGGGGCAAAAATTGACTTTCCCTGGGGGGTGGCAAAAAACAAAATGGGCCCACAGAGGGGGACAATACACACGGTGGGCCCACCAGCACCAAAAGAAAGAAAAGGGTTTCCAACAGGGGCCAATACATTTTTTGGAGGTGGAAAAAAACAGCATGGGGCCACAGAGGGGGAAACAATACACGGGGTGGGGGTTCCCCGGAAAGCAGCCACAGCATAGCATAAAGGTCGGGCCGTGCCCCAATCACTTTCTGGAGTTGGGTAAAACTGGAGTGGCCAAAAGAGTGGCCCCAAAGAAAAGAGTGGAGGTGACGGCGGCAGGAGCAACAGCATGGGGTCAAGAGTGGAACAATACACATTTTGGGGGGCACGGCAGTACCACAAACCAAAAGAGGTCAGACAGGGGCACAATACAAGTGTGGAGTGGGGGGCAATACCACCCCCCTTGGTAAAAGGGTTGGTGGAGATGGGAAATGTAAAGCAGAAGTGTGGCATCAGGCGGGGGGCGCATCAGAATAGGGGGCTGATTCGGGTATTTAAACCCCCAGACAAATTTTTCCCCAAAAGTTTGGTGGGCACAGGGCTGATTTTCTACCCTAAAAATTGGGTTTTTTTGGAAACCCTCCGATCCACGCCTATTCCCCTTGAAAAATAAAACCCCTTTTCCAAAATTTCCCATGACAAAGTTTTTTTTCCCTTGGGTAACGATCCCCCCCGCACTGAAAAAACCCCTCTGATGCAACACTACTCCCGGCGGGACACTTCCCCCCACTAAAAACCCGGGAAAGTTTGCGGCCACCCCTTTCCATTTTGGGCTGCCCAGTTTTCCACATCTTCTAACTGGGGGGGAAAGGTGCGTTCAAGTGGGCCAACCACCTGTTTTTTCGGGGTCTGCTCCGGGCCCCTTTTCCTCGCTACTGCCCCCCTCACTAACTTTTTAAGGGAAGCTCCATAAAGGATTTCCAGATTTGGTTTTCTGCGATGGAGCTGGTATTTCGCTCCACCCCCCCCCCTTTCCCCCCCCGGAGCCGCGGCAGTGTATTTGAGCGCTGAAAAACCCCCCCCGGTCAGCCCTTTCCCAAGGGAATTTCCCAAATAGTTTTTGATTTGTCCCCCCTTCTCAATACGGGGGGAAAAAAAAGGCCCCCTATTTTGGCCCGGGAAGCGGGGGGGCCAATAGGGGGAGCCAAAATAAATTCCCTCTCCGGGATGCTGACTTTTTTCCGGTTCACATCCGGGCAAATCAGCATGCTGGGGGCCACCCTGCACAATTGACCCGGGGGGTTTCCCTCCTCCATCTCCCACTTAAAACCTCCCAAGGGTGCTTGGGGGTAAACTCCCGCCCTTCCTCATCTCCATCTACCTCCTCCGGGGGCCCCCAATCCTCCCCCCTTGTCACCTGGGAAAAACCCCCTCTTTTCACCAGCCCAATGTTTTCTGCCCAATGTCCTCCTCCTCCTCCTCCATTTCATCCCCACCCGGATTTTTTTTTTTCCCCGCGAATGTAGCCCACGTCCCCACCCCCTTGCCCAACAGATTTTTCAGCATCTTTTCCCCGGACATGAAGCAGGGGGAATGATTTAATTTACCCCGTATCCTGGCACTGACAAAAATTCCCCTCCTCAATCCCTCAACAAACTGGGTGTCACCATGACCCCCCCTTGGTTTAATCAAAGTTACCCCCCGGGAGTACTCCTGTCCGCCGGATCACAAAAAATCTTAAAGGGCCTTTCTCTGTTCTTTACAGTTGGTCCAAGGGGGTGCAGGCAAAAATTTCCCAAAACGGGGGAAAAACATCGCATATCAAGTGTTTTTGGGGGAGCCGTTCTGGCCCTGCAACCCGAGGGGGGTTTCCCTGGCTTTGTAGGAAGGGATAAATTTTCCAATGCACATTTTCCGGGACTTTTTTCAAAATCTTCTGAAAAAAGGGGAAGACTTCGGGAACCTTTTTAAAAACCAATTTGGGAACACTTTCCAGCGGGCGCAGCACCTTTCCCCCCTCGGGGCATTTCAGACCCCCATTTTTCCTGCCTTTTCCCAAACACCAGGGGTTTCCAAATTTGCGGGGGGGCGGGGAGAAAGCCACACATCGTTTTCCCTTGCTGCTTTCCCGGGACATTCCCTCCCCTGTTTTATTTTCGTTGCCGGGGGCCAAGCCGGGTGTAAACTGCGTGACCCGCGGGCCCTACCCCAGGGGTATGATGGAGCTTTACTTGTGGGGGCTGAGATGGTGGGGGGTGGAGGGGGGAAGGAGGGGGAACTTTGGGCGCAAAAAAGCCGGCATTTTAACAACGTGGGAAAAAAAAGCGGCGTCCCTTTTCCAATTTTTTGGGTGTCCGGGGCCGGGAAGCACTTTCACCCAGGGGGCCAAATTTAAAGACTTACAGCCCTAAACCGTATTTAAAGAGCCCAAAAACCGTCCGCCTCCCCGTGCCCCTTTGGGGAAACAAACCAAATAATTTTCAAGGACGGGCCCACATTCTTTTCCCTACATATTTATAAAATCGGGTTATTTGGCCTTTTTGGAAAAAAAATTACGGCTGGAACTCTCCATCTCCCCGGGCAAAACCCAAAAAAATTCCTAAACTTTGAAAGTCCACCTTTTGGGAAAAGGGAGGGACTGCACACCAACAATTTGGACGGGAAAAAGGGTCACTTCTCACCTTAAGGGTTTTGGTGCAACTTTTTGCCCTCTTTGCAATCGCCCGCTAAAACGACTGCGGGCCCATGAGTAGCGGGGAGCAGGAATCTGGAGGGGGAAGATGATTCAAAGGAAACAGCTCCCTTCTAAAGGGGGTTGGAGCCTTGATTTGGCGAAAATGGCATCTGCCACGGGGCCCCTCTGCTGCTGCTGGGGCCAGATGGACCACCCACTGACCACTTTTCCCCCACCCACCAAAAAGGTGACGCGCATGTTTTGACCGGGGTTTGGGTCCCAAACGTTATTTCCCGGGTCACCTTCACTTATCCCCCCTTACAGATTCTACATATACCCTTTTTGGGCCCCCGGGGGTCTTGCAAAAACCCAAAACCTCAAAGTATCAATTTTACCCCCCCAAACCGCTCCCCCCTGAGTACTACTGCCGCCGCTCCCTTCGCTGAGCCCCTTTCCGCTACTTTCTTGCCTTTCAACCCTTTTTCCCCCCTGGCCATTTGGGTTTCCCGACCTCACACTCTGCTTCCGCTGACTCAGGGCCACACACCCACTTGCGGGCTGGGGCCCGCTGCTTTAACCCCCTCTTCCCCTTAAACGATATGAACCCCTTTTTGGCCTTCCCCCGGGCCCCCAAAGTGCTCGCTACATCATCACTTTTTGTTTTTTAAAATCGTCATGCTGTCCCCCATCCCCCGGTCTTGGTATGCAGAGGCTGCCCCCTCCCAACATGACCTCCCACCCATTTCTAAACATCTATATTTTGGGCCGCCTATTTGCAAGAACAAGGGGATTTTTGGCCCCATTTTTTTCCCGCTCCCAAAGGGTAGCCTCTGACTGCCCCCCTCAAATTTTTTTCTTTCCTCCCCTTATAAAGGGGCCGCTGACCCAACCACTAGTAAAAATCTCTGCTGGGGAAACCCGGGTTTGGGAAAAAGGGGCCCGGTTGAGGACAGGTGAGGCCGCGGACCCCCCCCCGGGCCATCCCCAACAAAGGGGTTTTTCCTGCCCTTTCCCCAACCGACTTTTGGGCGGGTTTTTTGTCAAGGGTCACGGGGGGAAGGGGAATAAACCTAGTCAACCAATCAAAACCCCTTTGGGGTTCGGAACAACACAGGGCCCGGCAATAAAAGCGCATTCTGGCCTCATCGATGCCCCCTTTCTCGACCCCCCTTGCGGGTTTTGAAACCTGGCCTGTTCCAAATGTTTGTCCCAAATCCCACTCGAAAGGGGCAGAGCTTGCCCCCCTCTGTCTGAAAAACTGTTTGTTCTAAAAAATGTACAACACTTTTGATAAAATATCTGTATATGAAAAATATACACCATGGGAAAAAATTTAATGCACAGAATTTTTTCGGGGCTGAAAAAGAAATTTCTTTTACTGATAAAACTGCAAAAAATACTTATTAACCCATTTTAAAAATTCCCAAAAAAATTGACCACCAAAACCTAGCAAATTAAAAATTTACAATGCGTTTTTTTTTTTTACCCCAAACAAACAAGAAAAAATTGAAATTAACCTTTCTTGTAATTTGGCAAAGGGAAAAAATTTTTTAAAATTTTTTTGGCGGAAAATGAGGGTTTTTTGGGAGTCACCACAGCTAATAAAAAAACCTTTAATTTAAACCCCTTTGGATGAAAATTGCGCCAAAGAATTGACCACCAAAAACTATTTAGCTTTTAGCGTGTTACAATGGGGTTTTTTTTTTTACCCACACAACAAAGAAAAAATTTTGAAATTTAAAACCTTTTGCTTGTGAATTACCTTCAAAAAAATTAAAATATTTTGGGGGAAAAAAGGTCTTTTTTTTGGAGTCCCCACAGCTGAATAACAACGCTTAATTAACCCCTTTGATTTAAATTGGGGCCAAAGAATTGGCCCCCCAAAAAACCCAACAAACTTTTAGCGGTTACAATCTGTTTTTTTTTACCCCCACACAACAAGAGTTTAAAATTTGGGAATTTAAACCTTTTTTGCTTGTAATTGGGCCACGGGAAAAAAATGTAATATTTTTTGGGGTAAAAAATGAGGGTTTTCTTGAGTCACCACAGCTGAAAAAAAAACGTTTTTTTTAAACCCAACGGATGTAAATTCCCAAAGAATTGACGGGAAAAATGAAGTTATTTTTTATTGTAAAAACCTTTTTTTTTAAATAAATTTACAACAGGAACTGGCTTAGATCCCCCTTGGATATTCAATGTGCTGTGAGCAGATAGGATTTAAATGTATATGCAGCTGCAGTGGACGCACACTGGATTTCAGATCCAATACCCAAAAAAACCAGAAATAGAACGTTAAGAGAAGCAGTCTCTGAGACAAGCTGAGACACCCACAAAAATCGCTGTAAAAAATCAGTTCTTCAGTAACAATCAGCCGCGGCAGCACCTTCCCTGATCATACAGTGAGAGCGGTATGAGCTCCCAGCGTCGCGCCCGGACTTATATAGTGCGGTGACGTCACAGAATCCCGCCGGTCCTCTGAATTGGCTTCATCTCTGCACATGTCCATGCAGGTTATGCCCTTCTTCCTCCCAGAGTTCTTTTTCCCATGTAACGCCATGTGCTCGCAGCCATTTTATCAATGAAAAGCACACTTCGTTCACCCGAAGTACACCAAACTTCGACTTCGTTCAAAACCGAAGTTTTCCTGAAATTCTAAATGAAGTCCACTTCGTTAGAATCAATTCGCCCATCTCTAGTCACAGTACACAGCACCATTTTGAGATAACACTAGGAAGAACCTAGCAACTCAGCCTAGTTACAGAGAAAAAAGAATGAAGAAGAAAAAAAAAACATGTAGATAAGACACAACATTTCTCTCATAGAGAGGTATTGTCATCTGAACAAATATGATTTTAGGGCTTGCTGCTTCTGCTGTGCAGAACATAGTGGCGGTTTCTGTTTATTACTATAAAAGTTCCGAGGACACTTTGTCATCTATACTTGGAAGTCCTATAGAGGTAAACAAAGATAGCTGCACATGTGTGGACACCACAGTAAGCTGCAGAATTCCAATTTCACCAGAGGAGAATACCCCTTTAAATACATCTTGCATACATTTACTGCTTGCTAAGGAGCAGCTGTAATGTAATGACAGGTACTCTTTAAATGACAAAAAACAGACCTTATACAGTCAGTTTATCTGGACACAGTGTTAAAAGTAACGAAAAGCCAAATAAAGAAAAATAAACATTCCTCTAGAGAACAGATTTCTTTATGTTAATACAGTGCAGTGGATTCTATTTCTATACATGTATGTAAATATTTATACCATGCATGTATGTATGTTTAAATAAACAGAAGTTTAAGTGGTGATCATACTAAACACTTCATTGATTTCCAGATTTTGCTCACCATGTACAGTTTGACTATTGATCCAGTTGAGGGGATAGACCATGAGTGTTTTTATAAACAATTAAATCACATGGAAAGGATTAGTTTACCAAATTAACTAGTGATTATTATCAATTATCCAAATGATGAAAGCCAGCTTTAATTGTAAGGTTTCAAATGGATAAATGATTAGATACTGTTTATATTATTTAAAAGTTAACTACAAATTATTAATGAATGTAAATTATTTACATGTTCTTTTTCATGTGTCTAAAAACCAGACCAATTTTCTAACAAACTTCTGTGCCAAAATATTGCTGTACAGTACATATAGAGCAGCTATTAAATAACATAGACAGAAAAGTGTTTTGTAACAGATTTAAAAAATTGTAAATTCCAAATTAATAACGATGACAAAATTTGCATCTTTGGTGTTCATTAATGACTAGTGATGAGCGATTACGTTGACTATCGTCATCGGGTCGATAGTCGATATCGGCAATTATCAATAAGATATCCGATAGTCGATAATAGATTATCGCCGATGACCATTAAAGTCTATGGGAGAGCAACAACACCTTCATTCTTACACCCAAACAGGGCTGGAGAAGCTGGAATTAACATCCACAACAGTCAAATGGATACGTGCTACATCTTAGGCAACACACTTAGGTTATAAAAGCCACAGAAAAAAACTCACAGACCATTCACTATCCCTGTCTTGCAGCACAGCATGACCCTTAAACCTGCATGACCCACAAATTAAAAAGTGCCAGAAGGCAGTATAATTTGAACCATCATTTTACTTGAACTGGACATTGAATATCCCTGTCCTGGAACGCAGCATGAGACCCAAACCTGCATGACCCCAGATTAAAAAGTGCCTGAAAAAGTACTCTTTCAACAACCATTTAAGTTGAACTGACATTTACTATATCTGTCCTGTTCCGCAGTATGAACTTTAAACCTGTATTAAACACAGATTAAAAAGTGCTGGGAAAAGGAGTCTTTCATCCTCCATTTTAGTTGATCTGGACATTGACTATACCTGTCCTTGACCGAAGTATGACCATTAAACCTGTCAGACCCCAAATTAAAAAGTGCCGGGAAAAGGAGTCTTTGAACCACCATTTTAGTTGAACTGGACATTGACTATACCTGTCCTGGACCGCATTATGACCATTAAACCCGTTTATTGCAATTTTTTGAATACCTCAATAGTTGTCATATATTGATCGAATTCTCTCTCAATAGGGATCAAGCTATAATTCAATATTTGGATGTATAAATTCGAAAGGAGGCCCAGAAACTGTCTACTACCTTGTACAGTAAACCTATAGAGCGGAATAATATCTTACATCACGAGTCATTTCATGCCCCTCAGACGTTTAAGGGTATCCCCCGGGGACAATTTGTTCGAGCATGACGTATTTGCTCAACCAATGAGCTATACCTTGAAAATATGGAAAAGCTTATTGATAAGCTCTCTGCGAGAGTTATGATAGAGAGGAACTAAGGAAGATAGGCCAGAGAGTTTTTCAAAGGATAGAAGAGAGTTTTTTTACAGCAAGGAGGCACGTGGTGGAGACCAATTTATGCTGGTCTCCACTACGATCAACACTCCATTATGAAACAGAAAGCCATCCGTAGACACTGGCACGAACTGAGAAGTGACCCACAATATGGACACTTGTTTCAGGAATGGTCCCGCGATTCGTGTACAAGAGGGGACGATCGGTGGGTGACAGTATTATACGTTCGGATGTTGTTCCCGTAAAGAAAAGTCATCAATCGGTTCTTAAAACAACAAAAAAAGGTACATATGCATGTTTGTCATGCATTAACTGTAATTCAATAATTAAAGGAGATAAAATACAACATCCATTGAAAGGCTTTGATATTAGTATCAAGGGATTTTATACCTGTCTGACTAAAAACGTTGTCTACATTTTAAAATGCCCATGCGGCAAATTGTACGTCGGCCAGACCACTCGTCCAGTCCGAGTTAGGATCAATGAACATAAGTCTGCGATTAGACTTTATGGTTCTAAATTAACACAAAGTGAGGATAAGCCTAAATATGGGGAGACTACTGTGGCGAGGCACTTTAATGAGTCACGTCACCAAGTGCATGAGTTAAGATGGTGTGTAGTGGAGGAGGTCTCTGACTGTGATACCAGTATATTACATTCACGGCTGCTACAACGAGAGGCCTTCTGGCTATTCCACTTGGACTCTCTAATCCCTAAGGGGTTAAATGAGGCTTTTAGTCTTAGATCGTACCTATAATGGTTAATAGTAATGCGCTCTCCGCTAAGGTCTGCAATGTTAAACTAGTAACATCAGTGCTTGTCATCTTTCCAAATAATTGTATCTTTGCTAAATGGTATAAATATGTTTCACTCACAACCATTCACGTACCTGTGGTGGGAGGATCGTCCTGGTTAGCGCCTGTCTGAGGAAGGAGGAGTTTTCCTCCGAAACGTCCCTGTGGCGCCCGGACGTGATGGATGTGTCATGGCAGACGCAGGTTACCACTCCTGTACACTAACTTGGACATCATCATGGACAGCTAATTTTTG
>JAODAL010030996.1:0-49109 GCA_025379985.1 Phyllomedusa bahiana | reverse complement strand
AAAAAATGGGGCCAATATCCCCTACTTCTTGCGTAGGCGGCAAAGTATAGATGTTGAAAAGGGCATGGGAGGTAAAGTTGTGGGGGTCGCCTCGCATCCCAAGACGGTGATGAGGACCAGTGACGATGAAACACAAATAATGATAAAGTAGCCGACCCATTTGGGACCCGGGGGGTGAGGAAAGGGGCTTCATCATCTCAGGAGAAGTGGTGTCAGTGCCGTCAGGCCCAGGGGCCAGCCGCAAGTGGGTTGTGTGGCCGTGGTGGCGGGATAGCAGCAGTGTGGGGTGGGGAGCCAAGGGGCCACGGGTAAAAAACCCCTTTCGCAGGTCCAGAAAGTAGCGGCACAGGGGCTCAGCGAGGCAGAGGCGGCAGTAGCCCCTCAGTGCGGAGGTTGGCGAAAATCCGATATTTTCCAGGCCCTGCTCAACACATGCACCGTCACCATCCGTGGCCCTTTGGGAGAAAGGGGGCTCAGAGTGGTGGTCCATCCTGCCGCCGAGCAGCAGCAGGGGCCAGGGCCGCAGCCATTCAGCCAGTCAAGGCTGCACCACCTCGCAGAAGGGAGCTGTTTCCTTTCCCATATCTCCCGGCCCAGATGCCCCTGCCTCGCTACTCAGGGCCCTAGTCTCAGCGGGCGATTGCAAAGAGACAACTATGCATCCCCCATCCTAATGCAGCGCTGACCGTGCTCCTGTCCAAGTTGTTGGTACTGCAGTCCACCCTTTCCAAATGGGGAACTGCACCTTCAGAGAACAATGGCTTGTCCCAAAGCCGAGATGGAGATTCCAAAAGGGAATTTTATTTTTCCAAAAAGGCATACCAGACTTTATAAAATTAGAACAGAAGGTGGCCATCCTTTACTTAAAGGTTTGTTTAAGGTGACTCACGCGACTCTGGACGAACTACTCAGGGCCAGAATTCCTTTTCGCCCACTGGGTGAATGTGTTCCGGCCGGGACACCAACAACTTTGGCAGGGGAACCCCCTTTTTCCTCCTGTTGTCAAACTCGGCTCCTGCCCAATTCCGCTCCTCCTCCTCCCCCCCACCACCACTCAGCCCCACAAGTATGCTCCTCATACCATGTGTAGGGCAAGCGGTGTCACGCATTCTACACCCGTTGCCTCGCCCGAACAAGTACACAGGGGGGGAACTGCTCCGCGCATGCAGCAAAAATTGAAGGTGGGTTTTTCCCCCCAACTGCAAATGGAACCATGGTCGGACAAAGGGAGGAACAGGTGTCCCCGCTGCACCGAGGAGGGATGGTCCCCTGCGCCCGCATGGCGCATGGTTTAAAACTGGTTGTGAAAAGGTTCCCGAAGTCTCCACCCATCTTAGAAATTCTGAAAAATGGCCAGGAAACTGTGAGCACTTCATCCATTCCCACAAAGCCAGGAACACCCTCCTCGGTTGCCGGCAGAACAGCCTCCCCAACCATCTGATAGGGATTTTTGACCCTTTGGAATTCCCGTGAAATTTTTGATGTCAGTTGGCAGCTCGGGCTTTGACATCTGCCGTTTGTTGAGGCCATTCGGGGAGGCCACTTTATTTGTCTCGCCGGACACGGGATGAAAACGTTTTCACTGCTTCAGTCCGGAAACAGATGCTAAAAAATCTGTCTGGGCAGGGGACGGAGACGTGGCGAATACATCTCGCGCCAAAAATAAGTCCAGGGGGGACTGAAAGGGAGGAGGAGGAGGAGGAGGACATTGAAGAAAGCTTTGTCTGGTGAAATGATGGTTTTTCTACCCAGGTGAAAAGAAGGAGGAGCAGGACAGTTTTGGAGGAGGTAGATGGAGATGAGGAAGACGAGAGATCCTCAAGCACCGTGGCAGTAAACAGGGGAGATGGGCAGGGGGCCCCCGGGAGTCACTTGTGCAGATGGCCCGCAGCATGGATTTGCCGGCTGTGAAAAACCGAATATCAGAAAACCGGCAGAGGATATTTGGCCCCCCCACCCTTTTTGGACCCCGCTACGGTCCAAAATGGGAGCCTTTTTCCATATTGAGAGGGGGACAAACTAAATATATAGGAAAATCCTCTGTAGTCTTTTGGCCGCTGCCTATGTGCGGCTCGTCCCCCTCTGACGGTCCCGACCGGGGGGTTCTTTAGGCTAGTTCTACCCGCGGGCTGGGGGGAAATGGGGGGGGGAGGAGCAGTACCCACTCCCCAGCAGCAACCTAAGTCTGGATCACTGATGACAGCTTCCTTCCCCCCCTAGGGAGGAGGGCAGTCGCCACAGCACACAGCAGCACAGCAAAAAGGACCTGGAGCAGACCCCTGAAAACCAAAAGTGGTTGCCTACTTGGAAACTCTGCCCAAACCCCGTTTAAAATCCCTGGACTACTGGGGCCAAACTGGATTGTGGCCGCAACTTCCGAGTTTGCAGGGAGAAGCTGTCCCCCCCGGCCAGTAGTGTGGCATCAAGCGGGTGTTCAGGCCAGGGGCCATCGTTTCCCCAAGGAGAACCCGCTTGTCCACGGGAAAAAAGGGGAAGATGACCCTTTTTCAAGATGAATCAGGCGTGGATCGCCAGGATTTCCCCACACCCAAAAACCTAGGCGTCAAATACATCAGCCATGACGCCTCACCCCAAAATGTGAGAAATGAGCCTGGGTTCAAACCACCTGCCCAGCCACTATTCTGATGCCGCCACCCGCCGATGCACCAAACTGGACAGTTTCTCCATCGCCCCCAACCATCTTTACCAGGGACTGGTATTGCCACCCACCTCCACCTCTGTCATTTGCACATTATGACCTCATGCTGCTGCTGCTGTTTGCGGGTGCCGTGACATCCACACTGTGTCATTGTGCCACTCTGACCTCATGCTGTTGCTCCTGCCGCCGTCACCCCCTTTCTCTTCAATTGTGCCACTCTGTGGCCTACCCCAGTTTTTGCCCCCTCCAGAATGTCATTGTGCCAAATGTCTGCCCATCATGCTGCTGCCGTCCATTCCACTCTTGTCATTGTGCCACTCTGTGGCCTACTGTTTTTTGCCACCTCCAGAATGTCATGTGCCCATTTCTGACCTCATGCTGCTGCCTTTTACCTCCACCTTGTCATTGTGCCACTCTGGGGCCTATTTTTCCAAAAGATTTTTGCCACCTCCAGAATGTCTTGTTCCCACTTTTTGGACTCTGCTCATGCTGTTGCCACCGTCACCCCCACTCTCTGTCATTGTGCCACTCTGTCTACTACTGTTTTGCCACCCCAGAATCTCATTTTTCCACTTCTGACCTCATGCTTGCTGGGCCCGTGCCCCCCACCTTTGTCATTGTGCCACTCTTGACCTACTCTTTTTGGCCCACCCACCCTTGTCATTTTTCCTGCCACTCTTGCCTACTACTGTTTGGGGTCCCTCCAAATGTCATTGTGCCAACTTTGACCTCATGCTGTTGCCGCCGTCACCTCCACTCTCTGTCATTTGTGCCACTCTGTGGCTACTACTGTTTTGCCACCTCCAGAATGTCATTGTCCACTGTCTGAACCTCATGCTGTTTCCCCGTCCCCTCCACTCTCTGTCATTGTGCCACTCTGTGGCCACTACTGTTTTGCCACCTCCAGAATGTCATTTTTGCACTGTCTAACCTCATGCTGCTCTCCGTCCATCCACTTGTGTAATTGGCCACTCTGTGTCCTACTCTAGTTTTGCCCCCTCCAGAATGTCATTTTTGCCACTTCTACCTCATGCTGCTCCTGCCGGGTACCTCCACCTTGTCATTGTGCCACTCTGTGGACTACTCCAGTTTTTGCCATTCCAGAATGTCATTGTTCCCTATCTGACCTCCTGCTGCTCCCACCAGTCACCTCCATCTCTGTCATTGTGCCACCTGTGGCCTACTACTGTTTTGCCACCTCCAGAATGTCATTGTGCCACTGCCTGACCTCATGCTGCTGCTGCTGTTGATGCCGTCAACTCCACACTGTGTCATTGTGCCACTCTTTGGCCTACTCCTGTTTTTGTCACCTCGCGAATGTCATTGTGCCACTGTCTGACCTATCTGCGTGGCTGCCGCCGTCACCTCCAACTCTGTCACTAATGTTCCCACCTGACCTCAGCTTGTTTTTTTTCCAGCTGTCGCTGCCATGATTTTATCAGGCTACATTCCCCTTCATTTTTTTGGTTTCAGTTTTGCCTTTAAGTGCCCAGGGAATTTTATAGTGAAGCGATTCTAAGAGCGGCGGCAGTCATGTGGTGTCAAAACTAAAACCAACATTGTATGAAGACCAAATTCAAGCTTCCCCCTGCATATTTTAAACATGGCACAAAGTTCTACAGCACCCTGCAGGCTCTGTGCAGCCTGGAAATAGCTGTTTTTTAACGTGATTCGTCCCGAAGTAATTCGGACCGAAGTTATTTTTGTCGGGAAATTCGGCGAAGTGAGCAAACCGAATTTTTGAGAAATTCGCCCATCTCTAACTGTAGGGTCAGTGTTACAGTTACATCCCCCAGTATGATTCTAAATAATTTCTTTTTTTTTTTGTAATCTCATTCCTAGTTGGGCAAAAGCCAGTATAGTTCTGTATGCAGACCCCACAGAGCCTGTTACCCAGCTTGACGACATTTCTGGACACCAAATGTGTCTGATGATGATGTAGAAAGTTTGGTTTAAACTGCATTTGGGATCTGTAATGCCAGCTCCATAGAGTTCTACTCAACAAACAATTGAATAATGGAATTTATTTTAATGTTTATAACTTTGAAGTTATATTTACTGGGGAAATTTCTAAGTGGAAGGAATGTATGCTCTTTAAAAAATTTTCATTTGCAATTTGTCAGAACTTATGAAAACTTTGACTGGGAAACTTTTTAGGTAAGATAACAATCCGCCCCATGTGAGAAGCCTTTTCCGCTTCTTCCTGATGAATAAAGGAAATTGAATTAGTGTTTTTTTTATTGTTCTGTTTCTTTGTTCATTTTCTGATAAATATGAATTTTCTCATGTTCCATTCACTGACTGCATTCACCCAGTATAATTCATTGACTGCATTCACCCAGTATAATTTTCCATTCTATCAATTGATTTTATTTGTCACCGTCTTCGCCTCATTCACTCATTGGTGCTGGGGATGGATTGGCATCTCTGTGCTCAGCACTTGTGATTTATATCTATATACAATTGTACGATGTATAAAGTGGGGAGAGATGCTGCAAGGCAGCACAATGGGAAAAGGCGTCCTCGGGCTGCCAGCATAGCTGGTGATGTTCTCATCTTGAGTAATGGGTTTGCGCCTTTGTCAATTTAAATGATAGTCTATTCATGAGCAGGACGGTTGTGTATCAGGGAAATTCAGACATATGGAGTGATTGTATTTGCAGCTATCTCACAGTGTTAAAGAGACAGACATCTCTTCTCTGTATATGCACCCATACAGTACGTATAGGACACAGAACACATACAGCTCCTATACAACACATAATTAGTCTACACAAAAAATCCTATGTAGCAAGTGGTCCAGTTTTGGACGTAGAGTAGTGTATTGTACCAGTTATATTTGTTGATTCAGTAATTCAGAGCTCTACAGTATATTCTCTTTCATTAGCAGTAAAATGCTATGATTCAGGTGGTGGTAGACTGTCATATTTGGCTGCATGATGTGTGTCACAGCCAAAGTCACCATATAACTCTAGCAAAATACTGGAAATCCTTGCCTAGTAACATTGCCTCTAATTTTGATCAAATAGGTCCCTGTTCGGGTTTCACTGAACCTGAGAAAAAAACTTGGGTTTGAGATTTGTTTTACTTTCATCCCAATCATAACTCTAACCCTAAGCTAGGGTTATTTTTAATGCTTTTCATGCATTTTTGTAGGCTACCTTACCATTCCACAACACTTCTGATCTGGGAGTGCATCAGGTCTGATGTTACTTCCAGACTGTGGTATTTAGCCTAGCATTAGGGTTACTAACTCGAATATTACGTTAACCAGAAGTGACATCAGACCTAAAGTGCTGCTGGATTGGAAATGCCCTGGAACGGTAAACTAGCCTTTGAAAAAATGTAAAAATCCTAGCTGTAACTTCAGGGTTAAGATAATGGTTAAAGTTGCCTTTTTTGTTTTTGATGATTTTTATCAAAATTTGTTTTGGGATGACCTGAATGAGTGACTGAGATTCAGGACGAATTGGATTTTCACATGAATCTATAGCACAACTGTCATTACCACTCAATAGTTACACACTGTGACCTTTAAAAGTACCACTCAATGCCTTCATACTATTGTTGTGCTATTGTAGTGTTATTGTAAGTATGCTATACTGTACTGAGGGCAAGAGAGAAATAAAGTGCTTCAGATGCTTGAAAGGGTGGCAAACAGGACAGAGCATGTGGCTACACAAGGTCCTGATACTGTATGGTGTATGGCCAGTCCAAATATATAATGCTCTCAAAAATAATAGTGCCAAGCACACTGTTCCCCTGTTCCCCTAGTTGAAAACACAGACGTGGCCATATTTGCAGCTCCATAGCTGGACAAAAAGCATTCCCAGTAGGAGGCAATATAAGCCCCAGTGTCATATGGAAAAAATTGCATAGGTGCAGCTTACTGATGAACAATTCCTCAAACACCCATCTACAAGGGGAACAACTGCCTAGTGAAACACTGCACATTGGATAAGAACCAGTTCACACCAGTATGCAGAAAAGCTATACCATACAGAGAAGATTGCACAAATGCAAAAATACTGCTAAACAACCAATCACACGCCTACTATCCATGGGGGTGATTGCTAGTATTACAATTGCACATAGATAAGGCTTATATAGACTGCCAGTCATACGTGTACGTTACGTGTAGTGCATCATGCTGACTTACAACCAATTGATGATGCCCTTTCTATTCAATTAAATATAACCTGTCACATAATTTTTGCCCCCCTTGCTGAGGACAGCAAAAGCTAGTGTCAGACCTTCTGGTTCCAGCACTGTTTCCCTTATTCTGTAAGATGCTGTAGTTTTCATGTATTTAATGCTCAAATCTGCAGTTTTCAGCCAGAAGAGTCATTCGAAGAGTCATTCAAAGAGTCATTTTTTTTTCAAACCCCACCCACCTGAGGCTAGCCCCGCCCACCTCGACTGATAAACCTATTACTTTGAATAAGTAGAAACATGAGAATAACTGCCAGGTAGGCAGGGCTAGCCTTTGGTGGGAGGGGCTAACACCAGATTTGAGGGGTAAATGCTCTAAAACTGCTGCATCTTACAGAATAAGGGACACAGCGCTGGAAACAGCAGGTCTGACAATAGCTTGTGCTGTCCTCAGCAAGGGGGGCATAAACTATGTGACAGGTTCCCTTTAAGTGTGTTGCCCAACATATTTCAAGAGTACAAAATAAAAAAACTGACACACTCAGCATTAGTTGTATCCCAGATGGTAATAGTGAATCACATAGTTAAAGTGTACCTTTTGTACCCCTGAATTGGTAATAATGCCCCTTCCTGTTTTAAGTATACCTTATCTTAGACATATCCCCAGCAAATGTCATATGCCATAAACGACTGATAAATGCAGGTCTCACAATGTGCCCCCCCTCCAACTTATATTCAGAATGTTTTTTTTTAATACCTTACATCACAAACCATATGTCTGTCACATAACTTGTCTTTAAGAGTCACCAAAGCTCTCATCATGTCATATAAAATGGTCTGTGTTGTGGGGCATGAGACACCATGAGAAACCACTATTCAATGGATATTGTAGCACATCAATGACAAGAATACTGTCATATTGCTTCCTTGTCATCTATTCAGGATCCTGAAATGGATGTTAAAAGAACAAGTTATTATCAGTGAGATGAGACATCTAAAAGAAAATGTTAGAGAAATTGGCAGGAAGAAGCGTCCTATAACCATGTTATATAACTAGAAGAACATAAATGGTTGCAGATACAATTGCAGGTGGTAAATAGACAACAACAATCTTCTTTTTCACCTTCCAATTGTGATAATACTTATATTGCCAACTTTCTACATGTACATTACAAATATCATATACTCATCATGGTTAAGAGGTTAGTGATGGAATTCTTCATATACTTTTGATGGTCTAGAGCACCTTAGTGGGTAAAACCTGCAAAGGTAAGTGTAATAAAGGATTACATTTGATATCTAATATCCTTAGTGAAATTGGTTACAACAGATAAAGTTAATGTAGAAAACAGGGATATATATCCTCATATGCCTCCAGTCCTCTTGTGGTAAATAGAGCACCTTTGGTTATGATGGGTTGAATGGATGTCCTAAATGTTGCCTGGAATTCCTATGCACCCTACCATGAGAGCCACTGGCGTAACTACCGGGGTAGCCGACGTAGCAGTTGCCCTGGGGCAGCTGCTACCATGTCTGCTACCCGGTAATGCCGCTCCTGGGCCCGCCGGCAGTGAACTTAACAGTTCACTGCGGCGGGCGCGGAGCTGAGGGGCCCGGCGCATCCTGACTCTGAATGACCGGGCTGCCCCGTGGTAGCAGAGTGGCACGCATCCGGCGCTCGGCTCTGATACTGTTCCTGACAGCAGGCGCCGGCTCTCGGTGATCACGTGGGTGGCGCGATTACGTCACATGATCGCGCCGCCCGCGCTGAGCAGAGAGGCTGCAGAGAGGCTGCAGCGCGTCGCATCGGGGGGAGCGTGGGCTGAGGTAAGTAACCTACTTTCTCGATTTGTACCGCCTGCCTGCCTGTAATGACCACCTGCTCCTGTATATAGCCCTACCCAGCCTCAGCCTGTTATAGCCACCAGCCTTCCTGCCTGTATATAGCCCACCCAGCCTGCCTGCTGTATATAGCCCACCCAGCCTGCCTGCCTGTATATAGCTCAGCCTGCCTGCCTGTATATAGCCCACCCAGCCTGCCTGTATATAGCCCACCCAGCCTGCCTGTATATAGCCCACCCTACCTGCCTTCCTGTATATAGCCCACCCAGCCTGCCTGCCTGTATTGCCCAGCCTGCCTGCCTGTATATAGCCCACCCAGCCTGCCTGTATATATAGCCCACCCACCCTGCCTGCTTGTATATAGCCCACACAGCCTGCCTGTATATAGCCCACCCAGCCTGCCTGCCTGTATATAGCCCACCCAGCCTGCCTGTATATAGCCCACCCAGCCTGCCTGCCTGTATATAGCCCACCCTGCCTGCCTGTATATAGCCCACCCAGCCTGCCTGCCTGTATATAGCCCACACTGCCTGCCTGTATATATAGCCCACCCAGCCTGCCTGCACATATAGCCCATTCTGCCTGCCTGTATATATAGTCCCCCTGCCTGACTATATAGCCCCCCCTGCCTGCCTATATACCGCCCACTCTGCCAGCCTATATACCCCAGCCTGCCTGTATACCCTCTGCCTGTCTATATACAGCCAGCCTGCCTGCATAGCCCCCCAGCCTGCCTACATAGCTCCCCAGCCTGCCTGCATAACTCCCCAGCCTGCCTATATAACCCCCTAAAGCCTGCCTATATAGCTCTCTAAGTCTGCCTTCCTGAATAGCCCTATAGCCCCCGTGAAGCCTGTCTGCCTATGTAGCCCCTTTAGCTACCTAAACCCTGCCTACCTACCTATATAGCCCCTATAGCCCACCTAACCCCTGTCTATCTGTATGGCTCCCTATAGCTACCTAAACCCTGCCTGCCTATATGGGGACTCTATTGCCTACCTAAACCTGGCCTATCTGGGGCCCCATATAGCCTATCTAAACCCTGTCTGCCTAAATGGACCCCATATAGCCAGGGGGGCAGGTGCTGGAAAAGTGAGGATTCTAAGATATATGTGTCTAAATCTCCAGGGACAAGTGGTCGGGAGACGTCATGATGGCAGCTGGACCGGAGGCAGAACAAAAGGGAAAGTCAACGACTCGTCAGAGAAATGTCACCTGTGAGTCACAAGATGTAACTACACATATGTCTGCACAGGCTGTGTACACTGGTGTCTATCACCATATGGTCACTGTATGGTGGTTATATACAGTCTGCATAACCTGTGTACACTGGTGCCTACCACTATATGGTCACTATATGGTGGTAATATACAGTCTGCAGAGCCAGTGTACACTGGTGTCTGTCTACCACGTATATTAGGTCCACATAATATGGTGGTAATATACAGTCTGCAGAACCTGTGTACACTGGTGTCTACCACTATATGGTCACTATATGGTGGTAATATACAGTCTACACAGCCTGTGTACACTGTAGCTATCGCTATATGGTCACTATATGGTGGTAATATACAGTCTGCAGAGCCTGTGTACACTAGTATATACCACTATATGGTCACTATATGACGGTACTATTGGTCTTTGTGTACTGATCAGTAATAGTGTAGGGGTATTATTCAGTCACTTTGTGGTCGTGTTCTGGCGGTATAATCAGGTCCATATGTAGTAGTGTTATTGGTAATGTTGGTCTTAGTATAGTGGGATTTGTTTGGTAGCCGTATGATGGTGATATGTATGGTGAGGGGTTCACTCCTTGTATAATTTACATTATCTAACAGCATGTCCTGGTAAATGTTTGAGGTCAAGGAGGTGTGGGGGGGAGGGGTAGGGGGCCCGATCCAAAAGTTTGCTTTGGGGCCCTAGCTTCTCTAGTTACGCCCCTGATGAGAGCGTATTTACACAGAAGAGTTTTACGTTGGATTTGAAATGCTGCATATTTTGCCACGGTTTTGGATGCTGAGTAACCCCATTCAGTAGGGCTAATTCATTTTCTGGCTTCCCAACATGATTTCTACTTAGAATTCAGCACAGAGCCATGGCTCTGGTTATAAGCAGACTTATGACGCAGATGTGAACAAACACTAATATTTAATGAAAATACATAATAAATGATAACAGTAAAAATGAAAAACATGAAGAATCATATCCAGACTACAAAGCAATCCAGTATCTGAACTCCCCTATGGAATTGATAAACTTTTACTTTTATTAATAACACTTAAATTCCCGGTATACACAATAGGCCACATGTATCGAAACTGTCCCAGACTAGACAGTCGCAAGTATCAGTAGCTTAGTGTATCATTTGTCAGCATGTATGAAACGGTCGCATAGCATTTCATAAATTTGCCGTATTGTGAGTGCCATGGTCATAGAACCACACCACTTTGAAAATGGCATGGGTTAGTGCACTATTTCTGTGACATACTCTGTCGAGCAACAGTCAGAAATGTTTCTAATCTTGTGAATGTGGCGTGATATGCCCCCTAAGAATTGGCACAGTCAAAAGTGTCTAGGATGTTGGACGTAGCGACCTTCTTTTATTCAACAAATTTTTTTTGTCGGAGAGTACGCCGAAAACTAGCTCAGCACGTTTCATGCATCTGGCCCATGATGTCAAAGTAACACAGCACTTACGCATTTCAGTTGAACACCTCAAATCTATGGGGGACTTGCCGCATACAAAAATTGCAGCATACAGAATTGCCTCATACAAAAGTGCCGGGTCTGTCGCAGCATGCGCCAGATTTTGCTGTAGGACAGTTCATACATCTGTCAGACAGTGCTCAAAGCATGCCAGAAAAGTGGCGCAGCCCAATTCATACATGCTGCCCTATGAATTAGGTGTTCAGCTGAAATGCATAAGCATTGTCCCACATCATCATACTGTGTTGATTTTAAGTGTTGTTAACAAAAGTTTTATCAATTCCGTAACTGAGCTCAGATGCTGGATTCTTTAGCTACTGATAATTTCTGGGCATTGAATAGCCATGAAGATTCATGATTAGACAACAAGGTGGTGAGCCAATGTTATTGCCTTATTATTAATGAACAATGATACACTGCATATATTAGATACATGTATTTTGTAGACATTACATAAATAAATTTGTTATAATATACACAGTTGAGTCACATCATTATCACCACTTACTATTTTAGATATTAGCAGCGCATAGTTCATGAATGGAGATGTATGTCATGATCTGGCTTGGTGGGTATATAAGGTAAGTGATAGGCTGTCTGCACACAAATCCCTCGTTGCTGTTAGGATTAAAGGGGCTATTTTTTAGAGGTGCGAAAAGGGATGATTGATAGCTTTCTGGCCAAAAGTGGCTGTATTTCTGAAACTTGACTCAACTTGTCTGTAAATTGGTCACATGCTGCTGTGGTGAAAGTGTATGGTAGGTGGACAAATGGCATTATTGCAGATAAACAACATGGAAAGTGCAGAGCACCATGTGCCGTTGATATGAAAGGTTAACATTGGCTACAAAGGTGAATAAGGGCAAACTGACACACTACAGTAGAGCAGCTAACATCATAATGAAACCGAGAGTTACCAGATATGTAACTAAAACAGCAGTTCAGAGAACCCTACTTCGAGTGACTCCGAAGCAAATGATGGTCACTGCACCTCTGGTAAGCTGCATCAGCAGAAAAGGCTTTCGTTTTCAGAGCAGTACAGATGAAGCAAAACATGTCAAAAAACGTACCATGATATCACGGCACAGAATGTTATCTCATTGCTTTTTAATAGCCTTGTTTACAGATAAGAGCAAATAACATGTAAAGTTTGAAATCACAGTCAAAAAGAAAATCAGAATTGGACCTCTGGTGATCAGCAAAAGCTTGCTTTCTCCAAAGAGTCACATTTTCAGCTTCATCAACATATGGATATTGACATATCAGGTGAAAAACATCAGAGAACAAATATCCTGCAACCATTGCAGGAAGAACACAAGCTGGTGGTGGCAGTGTTATGGTCTGGAGAATGTTTTTGGTGCATTCTCTGGTCCCAGTCATCTATGTGGAAGGAACTCTTAATGATTTAGTTATTAATCCATCCTTACAGATCACGTACACCTATACATGCTGAGTGTCTTCCCTGAGGCGGATAGGATCTGGCAGCAAAACTATGCGAAATGTTACATGGCTAGAAATGTTCAAAATTGGTTGAAAGAGTATGACTAAGACTTCCAGCCACTACCCTGGCCTCTAATTCCCCAGATTTGAACCCAATTCAGCATCTGTGGGACCACATGTTTGCTATGTGGATCCTCCTCACGCACCCTCCAGCAGCTGTGGGATGCAGTCAGCATGGATTCAGATACCTGTGACAACTTACCAGCTGTTCATGCTGCACACAGAGGGTACTCTGAGTATTAGCTGGTGGTCAAAATAATTTGACTTAATTGTGTATATTCACAGGACCAGAAAGGAGATGTGGAGTCATCAGGGAAGTCTCTTGGCAGTTTCATCTGAGGCTTATGCCCCAGATTAAACTGCCAGTGCTCTGAACCTGGAATCTGCCAATGAGCCATCAGCTTTTGGGCCACTGCCTTGGGTCTGGAGCACTGCCGGTCCCTTCAGCTGTATGTGTGTCCGCTGGACATAGATACACTTGAAGGCTTCTACAGAGCAGGATGCGAGGGCTCCCTGCTCCGCAGAGTACTCTGGTGGGCCGCAAGCAGGCTTGTCGCCCTCCAGAGTATCCAGCACCGGTGGCGTGAGACTCTCATCACGCGGCTTGCAGGGCGTGATGACCTCACGCCGTCTGTGCTGGGATACATGGAGGAGCAGTGAGAGCGTCATCAGGGGAACAGGGAGTGGTGAGTACTATTCGATTTGTATTTTTTTTTCATTTGGAGGCAATTATTCTATCTACATTTCTGGAGGGTCCTATAACCTACCGAGGTACATATATTCCTACCTACAGACTGGGGAGTCCTACCATACCTAACATGGGTGGATCTATAGACCTACCTACAGACTTGGGAGCCGTATAACATATTGGGGTACATATATACTTACCTAAATACTGAGGGACCCTATAACCTACTGGGGAGACATATTTCACCACCTTCGTACTGGAGAGCCCAATAAACTACTGTGGAGACATATAGTATATACCTATCTACATATTGGTGGACCCAATATAACGACCAATCTCCTGGGGGGGGGCATATACAATATATCTACCGACATACTGAAGGGCACTATATAACTAACAACCTACTAGGGGGTCCTATACAACTACCAATTTACTGGGGGATATATACCTACCAACTACCTGGTGGGCCTATCTACCTACCTGCAGTCTAGGGGTCAAATATACCTACCAACCTTCTAGGGGACCCCATATACCTAGCAACTTACTATGGGACTTATATATCTACCAACCTACTGGGATAGTATACATACTTACCTACAGTACCTACAATAATTATAAAATGGAAGACACAAAAGACCACTGATAATCTCCCTCAATCTCAGGCTTCTAAGAAGATCTCACCCCATGGGGTCAAAATTAACACAAGAACAGTGAGCAAAAATCCCAGAACCACACGGGGGGACTAGTGAGATGTCTGCAAAGAGTGGGCATCAACTTTAAGAAGGCTACAATCAGTAACACACTATGCCTCTAGGGAAACTGATCGTGAAGTGAACAGACATGTCCCACCCCTGCTTAGCCAGTACATGTCTGGGCCTACCTTTCTGAGTTTGCTAGAGAGACATTTGGATGATCCAGAAGAGAATGGGTGAATGTGATATGGTCAGACGAAACCAAAAGTAGAATGTTTGGCTGAACAGAACTTGTCGTGTTTGGAGGAGAGGTATGCTGACGTTGGATCAAAAGAACAACCATACCTATACTGTGAAGATTGGGGATGGCAAAATCGTGCTTGTGGCTGTTTCTCTGCAAAAAGGACCAGAACGACTGATCACGGTGTAATGAGAAGAATGAATGGAGCCATATATAGTGAGATTTTGAGTTGTAAACCATCCTTCCATCAGCAAGGGCATTGTCTTTTCAGCATGACCAATGATCCAAGCACTCACTGCAAGCGGCCACGAAGGAGTTGGCTTTCATAAGACAGGGCCCATTTTTTTTTTTTTCCAAGGTCCTGGAGTAGGCCTAGCCAGTCACAGATCTCAACCCCATAGAAAAGTCCGTGTTGCCCAGTGACAGCCCCAAAACATTCACTGCTATAAGAGATCTACTTGGAGAATGGGCCATATTCCAGCAACAGTGTGCGCCAATATTTGATGCCTATAGAATATGTTTGAACTTGTAATTGTCACAAAGGATATTAACATAGTATTGAGTTGAACTTTTGTTTATTGACCTCAAATACTTATTTTCCATCATATTTGCAAATAAGTTATTTCCAAATCAGACAATTGATTTTCGGGGATTTCGTTATATCATTTTGTCTCTATAGCTGATGTCTACCTATGATGTCAATTACAGGCCTCTAACATCTTTTTAAGAGGGAGAACTTGCACAATTGGTGGCTGATTAAGTACTTTTTTCCCCACTGTATATACCTACCTACCAAAGCGACCTGTTTACCTACCTACTGGGGGGTACTATATACTTTCCTAGCTAAAGAAAATGGCTGTATACCAACCTACAGGGGCACCTGTGTACCTACTTTCATACTATATCTACCTCTCTACTGTGGGGGACTAAATAAACTACCTACAGGGGACTAAAACTACCTGTCTATGTATTGAGGGGGCCTTTATACCTATCTACCAAGGGTACCTATAAACCTTCTTACCTACTAATGGGACTTCTATACCTACCTACTGAGGAGACCTATATACCTACCTACCTATTGGGGGGTCTATATACCACCATAACTAATGGAGCCTGTATAGGGACGATGGGTGACTTCGCATCCCCCTCCGCAAGAACCTAGCTTTCCTATCCTAGAAAAGCAGGTTGCTGTGGTGATAGGGCATCACTATTCTTCCCTGTATAAACCTACATTAGGTAGGTAGGTATATACCCCCCTCCACTGGGTCTGTAAGTACCTAGGTACAGGAAAATTGAGGATTCTTAAATATTTGTGTGGCAAATTCTGCAGAGAAGAGTCGTGGTCAGGAGAAGTCATCATGGTGTTCTGGGCCGGATGGAGAAAGAAAAGAAAAGAGATGGACTGATCAGAGGAGACATCACCTGTAAGTCACTGGATGTATCTGCAGGGTAATCACTTATATGTCTGCAGAGCGCCTGTGTACAACTGGTATGTACCACTATCTGGTTACTGTATGGCAGTGATATATGTCTGCATAGCGCCTGTGTACAACTTATAGTGGTGGACGCATTAGGTCATGGTCTGGCAGTGTTATTTGGTCCTTAAAGGGGTTTTGCCACGATCTAATGTTGATGTGGGATCCTCCAAAATGGGTATTTAATCACTTTTCTAAATATAGTAATCAAAAAACTAAAGTCCTCTGAGAGCTACACAGCCTGACTTACATGTCCTTGGTTCCTGACAGTTTAATTAGACTTGACTAGGAGTTGACAGGAGCGAGTTGTTTGCCACTTCTTATCTAGTGGGCACGGAACATGAACCGCGCTTTGAAGGGGCTGGGGAGAAAGATTCTGTGTCTTTTGTTTAGACCAATCCACTATTGTAATGTAAACTATTGAGTAAACATGCAGACACTCCTGCTCCCTGCTCAACCCTCCTCCCTCTCCCCCTGCAGCAATTAGTGAAGGAATGAAAGAAGGCTGCCTGCTGAGAGCTTATTTTCTCTCCTGAGCAAATAAGAGGGGGAAATAAAATATAGCTTGTGCACAAAACAGTTCTCCTCTGTGGATTAGCAAAACAATGTTTGCTCAACTACAGAGACTGAGTATCAGGAACCTGCATGGGAGGTGGAGTGATGACATCACAGAGGAGGTACTTGTTTTTTTAAACAAAGACACACAATATGTAAGTGAGAGGTTTTAAAAAAAATTTAATTTGTCGAGCTGATCTTCATTATACAATGAACTGCTGAGGGGATTGACAGCATCTATGCTTTATACACACAAAAATTATGGACAAGAACATACATTTTTTCTCTGTAAAATACATGCTGCAGTTCACAAAGTGGTGTGAAAAATGCTGTGTGAACCCAGCCCTACTGAGAAAACGTAACATGGAGTGCCCGGGCCCCGGATGTTTTAGGACCCTAGCAACACCCCTGGCAGTCCTACAACATCAGAGCCAACAAACTGGACGCAGGTCATAAAATTTTGAATGCAGCTTTGGAGCAGATTAGAGTATGATGCATGTGGAAATTTAAGAGTAGTGCAAGAAGATTTACAGTCTATTGTTTTTGTATAAATATTATAATATTTATTATGTTATAATAATAATTAGGATTAGGATTATTTTTTACATTTTCATATTGATTTTTTGTCTTTTCCTAGGCGATTATCCTCATTACTCGCCCTGCCAGGATTATTTTGCCATTGTATCTAGCTACAGGGTCAGAAACAATATTATTATTCCTGTTTCTTATTCAGTGCTGCTTATGAAATATTTAAGTAACCGCTGGTGAATCTTTTCACCTCACAGAGCGAGTACATTGTAATATGTGCATCCTGCAGCGACATAACAGAGACATCACATTCTGCTGCAGATACCCCAGTGTCAGATCCAGCAGCTGTATCCCACTTGTTAATGCCGGCCGCCGACTGGAAACGATAAATGCGCAGATTCTGGGCCTGGGAGAGATGGAATGGCGTGTTTCTGAGAACATAATGTACAGATGTGCAGTACAAGTGCCTCAGTCCAGGATCAATAAACCATGAATGTACAGTCTGATAAGTAATTTACACTTTATGAATCTTGATCATGATCACGTCCATCGGAAAACATCACAGACACTCTGGGTCAAATTCACGATGCTTTCTAAATCTGACAGTTTTGTTTTGAGCAATGGTTATAGTAAAAAAAATTATTAAAGGACCAGTCCAGGTTTATGGAAATACAGTTTAATAATTGCAAAATGAAAATTTCTCCAAGGACCAGATGAAAGATAGGTGGGGTGAACAGCAAAGGAAAAAAAAATAAAATAAAATACAAAAAAAATAAAATATCATTTTTATTCCAGCCATAACTGCTTATGCCAGAGTATATGTTAATTGTAAAAATGGCTGCCCTGGCTGATTTTTCTGTCTATGTTTGCTTTCTGCATTTGGAAGAGTGGCTGTCTCCACTTCGGCCCTGCACTCCACCCATCTTTCCTGAGGTCATTATAATCAGTATGAAAGGAACCTGTTACTCTGAATGTAAAGTGGCTTCAGCCCCAGAATAAACTATTCTAGAGTTAGGGTCCGATAAGATGACTTTACCTTGAACTGGTAAGTGGGCAATCACACCTTGATCAAAATGTGCACTAAACACCTTACATATACATATAGAAAAGATAGCAGTAATGCAGTTTAAATGTTTCATGAATTCAGTGTTTATATCAGTTTTAGTGCCTTCTGGTGCTGCAAGATTTTTAGGGGTTAAGAATTTTCTATTTTTTTGTGTTTAAGACATTTTCACATCTGTGTTAAAGGTTCCGTTCGGAACCTCTGTCACAGAAGTGAAAATGGACACTTCAGGGTCCGTTTCATAATGAACACCCACAATGGACCTTATTGATTACAGTGGGTTTGTTTGCACTTCCGCCGTGATGTCCATCGTTTAGAAAAAAAAAAAATAGCACATCTTGCTAATGTGCAACCACTTCACATTATTCTTTATCGCTTAAATTGTTTCAACATAACACTTCCGTCTAGATTACTTTATGTACTTTTTATATTCACTATTAATGTTGGTCTCTAGCACTGATACATTAATGTCAAGTAGTGACCAAGGCACCTCCCCCCCTTATACATGAGTACCCCTCCCCCCCCTCTTATCAAGCACTATGAAGATTGTTTCATTTATTCTGCTGTCTATCAATATAGGTCGCTGTGTGCGCATATACCATCACAATATCGGTGGACTGTACTGGTCCAGTGCTCTTTTGCTCTGTGCTCATGTCCATAGTTTTGTTTTCCCCGACACGTGCGTTGCTTTTTGACTGCCAGATGTGGGCAACCTAATCACTGCAATGTTTGTGACACATATGCTGATATACAGCGTGTTAGTATGCTTTTATCTCTATATAATGTGGAGTGAATGGATCGGTGATAAAAGTCTATTCTTCATTTAACAATTATTTTTTTTTTATTCTGTTTTTGGGAGGAAATAAGTGCCGAGATGATGTTTTTCGGAATTGACTGGATTATTTGTGAGTTATATAAAAGGAAAAGGTACTGAGGCCTATACCTAACCCCTGATGAAGCGTCAACACGCATTGGAGTGGCTGCCATAAGAGGATATTAACAGTGTTATGTATAAGAATCTTCTCTCTTATGTCTCTAACCTGTTTCCAAAACTTTTGGAGAGTTTTTTTTCCATGCTTTGATACTTTGATTCGTTTTCAACGGGTTATGATTTTTACCGGAAACCTGTTTTTTTGTTTACTTTTTTTCAAAAGAAAGATTATTTCAGATTTTTTTTCTTTTGCGTTATTAACTCTATTTACAATTTAGGGGTATAGTTTGGATAGGAAGTTGTTGTTGTGCCTAAATTACATTGGGAGGTATTGTAAATATTAGATATACCAAGCCTGTGATTAGTGTGTGGGTTAAGAGTGTTTTTGTGGTGATTCATCTTTGCTAGCACTGGCTGAGTACTGCAGAGATAAACTTTAAAAAGCTGTTACTTAATGGCATAAGTGACACACCACTGTAAACAGCGCATCTGTCAACACGTTATGATGCCCTTAGAGGGGGCACCATAAGGGACATTAAAGGGGTTGTCTCACTACAAGGATTGCTTTCTATGTTAAAGATCTTGCAAAAACAAACCACTTTGCAATATGTGTCCATTATCAGTGTCCTACCTATTCCTAGATATCACCTCTTGTATGAGCTGCATCAACTCCTCAGGTCGCTGTAGCTACAGACCTGTTTGATCTCTCCTGATAGGCTGCGAGGAGTGGTTGCTATAGCTACAGACCTGACTTCTACTGCAGCTTAGTGGAATCCAGTAAACACGCCCCTGAATAAAAAATGAAACCAAGTAAACCGAATTGAGGTAAAAAGTGTTCTGTATACAGTAAAAATATGCACAATATAATAGAAAAGGATTTCCTCTTCCTCAGTAATTTAATTACCTCCCCTGATTATACAGTCAATATTTGTGTCACCTTATGTTCCACCATTTGCTACAATTCTGTTGTTTTCACTAATTGAAGAGAAATCATTAGTCAATATTCTAGACAAGTCTCAGGTCTATAAACTTGCACCTCCGCACCGCAACTCTTCTCGATGAGTCCTAACCAGCTAAGCTGTGAGAAATGAGCGAACCGATAACTTCATCACAAGTTTATTGGAGGCGTTCATTTTGTAACAATAAGATGAGTGTCGTAAATCTGAATACAGCAGAGAATGCCGCAACATTACAAAGTTGATTAGTTTACTTGCCCTATTGTCTGCTCCTCTTATTAGCATTCTCTGCATTCGTTTTGCTCATTACAATTGCAGAATCTCAACTCCCGGAGTATGTCGGAGTCACCTGACCGCGATCTGCAATATTCCCAGTGGAATTTTATAACCTAATATTGTTGGTAACAGTTAACAAACCCAAAGACGCTCCAGTTTCCTGTGCAATGCAGATTAAATCTTGTGTTTAGGTAAAGTTAATTAAGAAAAAGCAGAGCGAGTCATTAATCTGTGTTAGCAAGATTTTGTTTTCATGCAAATATTTATTTAGTTATTTTTTCTCTCTCTCTCTTTGAGCTATGGGTTATTGTATTATTATGGCTCAGGCGGAGCTGCAATGTAGGTAAAAAGAAAATTGTATAGAAATATAATTTTCTGGTTTTAATAACCAGACAAGAGATCCAACAACACCCAGATTTAGAGGCTTATACACTGCCTTGTAGCCCATATAGACAATGGATCCTTAAAAGAAACCTGTCACATAGGTTACGCCACCCTCACTCAGAACAGCACAAGTTAGTGACAGACATGCTGTTTCGAACACTGTCTCCCTTATTCTTTAAGATGCTGCAGTTTCTGCTCTGTTCTGACAGACTCCAGTTTATTCATGAGCAGGTGTTAGCTCTGCTTACACGTGGCTAACCATGCCCACTCACGGCTGATTCATCCTTTTACTTTAAATAGGCAGAAACCTATGAATAAACAACAGGTGGGTGTGGTTAGCTGTGGATGGGCGGGACTAACACCTGCTCATGAATTGACTCATCTCTGGCAGAACAGGCTGTAAATTGCCAGATTTGAGGATTAAATGCTCTGAAACTGCAGCATCTTAAAGAATAAGGGAGACAGCATGTCTGTCACTAGCTTGTGCTGCCCTATGCAATAGTGGCATAAATTATTTGACAGGTTCCCTTTAAAGTCCACCCCTCCTTGAAGTGTAACTCTCATATATGAATGTCTCACGCGTTCTAAAAAAAACACAGAGAAACCATTTTTTTGGGCTTTGGTGCTACATATTACTAAGCAATCCTTCTTGTTGATAGTCCCCATTGAATTCAATGGGGTAGATAAAATCCACAACAAATCCCATGTAAGTTGAATTTTGCTGAGGATTACCCCCATACTTGGGGCAAGATCTAGTTTTCTCTATTATAGTTGGCCTCCATTAGTGACATTGTTTCATGCGACTCCTTCAGCCATTAACAGGTTTACAGTAGTCAGATGGGATGTGACATCATTGCTGAAGTCCATCAGTGCGGAGAGAAGACTTGAGGATCGAAAACATGTAACTAAGGGAGTACCAAGGCAGGTGAGTAGAGGGGTTTTGCTTGTAGTAAATACGGTTGTTGCACATTTGCTGCTGTGGTTTTCCCGGAAATCAACGGCTTAACTAGAACTTTTACAGCCGAGGGCTGTTATTAAGGTTGTCTCGCTTTTAACAGACCATAACCACACTTAAAAAAAAAAAAAAAAAAAAAAGAAGCATGTTTTTATGTCATGATATTCTAAAAAATCTATACATTTTCACTTTACTGACTATGGTATGTAAGGGCTTTCTATTTGAGGGATACGTTTAAATTTTCATTGGTATGTTTGGGTACATTTTTTATCACTTTAAATTCAGTTTTTTTGTGATTCTGGATTAGACAGGCACTTCTGGAATTGTCTTTATTTTTTATTTATCGCTGTGTTCACTGTACAAATTAAATAACAGAATTTTCTAGATGTGATTGTTACGGACATGGCGATGCCTATTATCTGTACTTTTTATTGGGAAATTAGGGGTTTTGTGTTTGTTTTTTTTCTTGATTTTGTTTAAACATTATTTATCCTTTTTAAGAGTATGCTCACACGGCGTATTGCGTTGTCTACAGGTACACTCCATGATACACCTGCTGTTTACAGTACATTTTGGCCAGCATGTACTTTCAACAGCGCAATCGCTCTGCCTCCTATTCAGTTTACTATTTAAGGGAGCACAATACATGCCGGGAAATACGTTTGTTTTACACAGCACTCAATGATTGAGAGGATTTTACCATATTTGTGGATGGCTTGAATGATGGCTAATGTGGCAATGCTGGGACTCGTGGTTTCAGAGCAATGCTAGCCATCCTCCAAAATAAGGCACTATAGATGCCATAAACTGTGCTTACATGTATAAACTATATGGTTTGTGAACTGATATTATTATAAGCTAGTACCCATACCCTCTACCCTGGTAACAAGCATGATGGTGCCAGCCTTCTCCTGTCTGATACCTGCTCCTTTGTCTCCATTCCACCTCTACTTTCCCTCACACTCGCCTCCTTTGAACTGCATTCTGTACGCATCTACTCCCCCTCCATCCTCCAAGTGGCTGTCTTCTCCTGACCACCAGGCTCTGCCACCGCCTTGCTCAACCACTTTGCTTCCTGGCTTCTCCACTTTCTTTCCACTGACATCCCCACTATCATGGGAGATTTTAACTTCCCTATCAATATATCCCATTCAACTTTCAGTAAACTCCTCTGGACCCATTCACAAAGAGGGACACACACTGGCATCTGATCATTACCTAACATCTCAAACTCTACTCTCATTTTATCTGACCACAATCTGCTTTCCTTCTCCACCCTCTCCACTCCACCTGCCCATCCTGTCCTGGAGCTAGTACAGGAACTTTCAAGGTATTAACCCTCACTCTCTCTCTCATGCCTTTCTCTACTATATTCTCATTTCATGACATGAATGCAGCCACTGCTTTCTACAATAACACAATCATTTCATTGCCCCCCTCAAGCACAACAGAACCTGCAAAATCAATAGACAACTATGGAACACTGATCTTTCACATGGCATACCCATGCTTCATCAGAAGTAAAACTAATGAAGCATGGGTATGCCATTTGAAACGCGTCAAGTTGTACAAGTTTTTATTGTTTTGTATAGGGAAAATATCCCTTTTTATTAATAAAACACTTAGTAATATATAGTGTTTTAGACGCTGTTCCTTAAGAGTGCCAAAGTTCCTAATTTTTTGCACTTTTAAATTATACTTACCAACCTACCTACTGTGGGACTCTATCTACTTAGCAGGGGAATCCTACATACCTACCTATAGGGGCATTGCTAGGGTCCTAAAACATCCGTGGAAAGGGTCCTCTGTGCTTTATTTTTATCACTAGAGCAGGGTTCATGCAGAATTTTTCATGGTGCATGGTTAATTGAGGCACATATATTTAGGGATAAAAAGAAACGTTCCTGTCATTCATTTTAAGTGGTTTCCGCATAGATTCTGTCTACACTGTGAAATGAAAATCAGTGCTGAAAAAATGTGCCTGTTTTAAAAGCCTCATCTATGTATGATAGTGTAACACCTGTAAATAATAATCATGCTGTTACCAAATAATACACCTATACAAATATTTCACCATAAACACGACCATCAAACTGTTAAAAAAAAAACAACAAAAAAAACATGATACCAAGACAAATTATACCAGTAGCTGAGGATCAAATAAAACTGGCAGACCATGACCAGATGCTAGCACCATATACAGTGAAGGAAATAATTATTTGATCCCTTGCTGATTGTGTAAGTTTGCCCTTAATGTTCTTCTTTTTGAGCCTCTCCTTTGTAGCCTAGGCTGTAAATTTTGGGTCATTCTTTTGCTGAAAGATCCAGCCATGGCCCATTTTTATTGTCCTGGCAGAGGAAAGGAGGTTGTCACTCAGGATTTTACAGTACATGACTCCATCCATTCTCCCATTGATGCTGTGAAGTAGTCCTGTGCCCTTAACAGAGAAACACCCCCAAAACATAATGTTTCCACTGATAGTGGGGATGGTGGGGCAGTCCAAGTCGGTGCTAGAAGATTCAGGGCAACAACGTTTTTATCTGGTGCCTGGGACTAACAACGACCCGGCCTACCTACAGCCTTATATGTCTACCTTTTGGGGGTCCCTACATACCTACCTGCTGAGGATATCCTATAAATCTACCTACTGAGGGGAACTATATACCTCCCTATCTACTGTGGAGCTTATATACGCATCCACCTACTGAGAGGCATACATAATAGGGGACTATATACTTCATTACCTATTGAGGAGATCTAAATATCTACCTACTTACTGTACTAAGTGAGCCTATATTGCTACCTAATGGGGGACTATATCATTTATTACCTACTGAGTGGACCTATGTACCTACTGAATGGGTCTATACATACATTCTGAAATGGGCAATATACCAACCTACTGTGGGGCTACCTAATGGGAATTTACCTAATGGGGGTCTTATCTACCTAATGGGGGCTATGCCTACACGGTATAGAAAAACAATCATATTCTAAAACCGCTGAAAATACGATCGTTCAACCAGCCCCTAGACTTTAGTAGAAAAAATGACCTGTAGTCTACACAGGCCATTTTTCTCTGCTCGTTTTCTGGAGGTGGCGTATTATAGAACATTTTGTATAATATGCTGGCATTTTGAGTTTTGCCATCAGTTTCCCATACAAACAATTGTGTGAGCTGATGGCAAAAAAAGGAGAACCGACCGCGGTTACAGGCATCCACTGTAATCAATAAATATATAAAATTACATGAGGTGCATCTCATTTTTCATAACCAGAAAGGGTAAAAATTACAGTTGCAGGATGATGCTATCAGCATGGAAATGTCATGTATATTGGTCCCTTCACAACCTTAAAAATAAGAGCTTGCAGTCATCCCATAAGTGGACCATCACATCAGAGAGTACACTGATGATGATAACACAGTACCTGTTGTGTGTTGGATAATGGGGTAATAGTGAAAGTGGTTTAGCATCAGCCTTGGGATAACAAAAAACACAGCTGACTGACAACGAGCCCTAGCACTCGTAATGGAGAGGCATCATGTCAGACACGTCTATTACTAAAACTAGAATAAAATTGTAAAAATCACAACGACACAACAGAAAAACATTTTATTCAAATAAACACTACCTGACAACATCTCTTGTTGACTATTTTATGAACTAAATGCATCCAACGCTGGTCCAAAGTAGTCTAATGAGTCTGACAGTGCAAAGAGGAAACCTGTATAAAAATAGAAACTCTACAAAAACTTTACAGTACTAAACTCAATAACCTTTCAGCTCCTGAGAACATCTCTGCGACTGATCTTCTGAGGTTGCAGGGTATGTAGTTCAAGCTGCACAATATGATTCTGGGGGTATAGGCCACAGCCGCAGCACAATCTCCAGTGTTCCCCCCATCCTCCTTCCAAGGAGATTGTGCCAGTAAGCTATGCTCTGTATCCCCCTCCTCCACCATTGTGTTATATGTGCTAGTGCTAATACAAAATACAACCCTAACCTATCCCTCCATAAACCCCTCACAACCTCCACCTATCATACCATGGACATACATTTTTGGGCATAAATTTTGCTGTACATGACTTCTCATTGATAATCTATCAATGTGTCCTGCCAACCAAGATCCCCACTGATCAATCGAATGAAGGGGTTGCAGTACAATTCCACACATACTAAGTTGGTACAGCACCTCATTCTGCTGGGTGGGGAGCTACATAGTCATAAATTAATTAACATGAGTTAAGCAACTCCTCTAAGCAGTGATATAAACTCTACTTCAGGTGTGTCAAACCTCTTTTCCTTGAGGGCCACATCAGCATTATGGTAGCCCTCAAAGGGTAGTTTGGGAATATAAGACTGTACAGGCTCGGACTGGGCCGCCGGGGGATCGGTGAATCCCCTGGTGGGCCCCCCCGAGCCGCTGTGGGCCCCAGAAGCAGTGCCGCCGCTCCCCGGGGCCCGTCCGCGCATCCGGTCCCTGAGCGCCCGGGCCCTGCGTCCCGAGCGCCCAGAGACCGAGCCCAGCAACCGGGGAGTAACCCAGACTCCCACTAACGCTGCGCTCCGCTGATCTCCCTGGCAGGCTGAAGGCATTAGGCCTTCAGCCTGCCGGGCGCCGACCCCTACTGCTGACGTAGGCGGCGCGGTGACGTCACATCACCGCGCCGCCTATGCAGGGTGGCAGGAGCCGGCGGTAGCTCGGAGCGGCGGGGAGCGGACCGGGGCCAGGAACCCGGGTAAGTCATTGTTGGTGTTTGTTTTTTTTAATCTGCTACGGGGGCCCCCTGACTACAGAGGGGGTCCTGGCTACAAAGGGGGTCCCTTGGCAAAAAAGGGGGCGGTCCCTGGCTACAAAGGGGGGTCCCTGGCTTACAGGGGGGGTCCTGACTACAGAGGGGGGACCTTGCTAAAAAGGGGGGGTTCCTGGCTAGAAAGGGGGGGGTCCTGACAAACAGAGGGGGGCCCCTGGCTACAAAGGGGGGCCCTGACAAACAGAGGGGGATCCCTGGCTACAAAGGGGTGTCTGACTACCAGGGGGGGGTCCGGGCTACAAAAGGGGGTCCCTGGCTACAGAGGGGGGTCCCTGGCTACAAGGGAGGTCCCTGGCTTCAAAGGGGGGTCCTGGTTACAAGGGGGTCTGACTACAGAGGGGGGTTTTCCCTTTGACTACAGAGGGGGCTCCCTGGTACAAAGGGGGGTCCCTGGCTACAAAGGGGGGGGGTTGACTACAGAGGAGGGTTTCCCTGGCTACAAAAGGGGGTCTCTGGCAACAGAGGGGGGGACCTGACTACAGAGGGGGGCCCCTGGCTACAAAGGGGGGTCCCTGGCTACAAAGGGGTCTCTGGCTACAAACGGGGTCCCTGGCTACAGAGGGGGGTCCCTGGCTACAAAAGGGGGTCCCTGGCTACAAAGGGGGACCCTGGCTACAGAGGGGGACCCTGACTACAACGGGGGCCCTGGCTAATGAAAGGGGGCCCTGGCTAATGAAGGGGGGACCCTAACTACAAGGGGGGCCCTGGCTAATGAAAGGGGGGCCATGACTACAAAGGGGGCCCTGGCTAATGAAAGGGGGGCCCTGACTACAAAGAGGGCCCTGGCTAATGAAAGGGGGGCCCTGACTACATAGGGGGGCCCTGAGTACAAAGGGGGCCCTGTCTAATGAAAGGGGGGCCCTGGCGAAATAAAGGAGGGCCATGACTACATAGGGGGCCCTGGCTAATGAAAGGGGGTCCCTGACTACAAAGGGGGCCCTGGCTAAAGAAAGGGGGGCCATGACTACATAGGGGGTTCCCTGGCTACAAAGGGGGGTCCTGACTACGAGGGGGTCCCTTGGCTACAAAGGGGTCCTGGCTACAAAGGGGGGGTCCTGACCAAAGAGGGGGGTCCCTGGCTACAAAGGGGGTCCTGACTACAGAGGGGGGTCCCTGGCTACAAAGGGGGGTTCTGACTACAGAGGGGGATCCCTGGCTACAACGGTGGGTCCCTGGCTACAAAGGGGTGTCCTGACTACGAGGGGGTCCCTGGCTACAAAGGGGGGTCCCTGGTACAAAGGGGGGTCCCTGGTTTACAGAGGGGGGTCCCTGGCTACAAGGGGGGGTCCCTGGCTACAAAAGTGGGGTCTGACTACAGAGGGGGGTCCCTGGCTACAAGGGAGGTCCTGACTACAGAGGGGGGTCCCTGGCTATAAAGGGGGGTCCCTGGCTACAAAGGTGGGGTTTTGACTACAGAGGAGGGTCCCTGGCTACAAAGGGGGTCTCTGGCTACAGAGGGGGGTCCTGACTACAGAGGGGGGTCCCTGGCTACAAAGGGGGTCCTTGGCTACAAAGGGGTCCCTGGCTACAAAGGGGGTCCCTGGCTACAGAGGGGGGTCCCTGGCTACAAAGGGCGGTCCCTTGACTATGAGGGGGTCCCTGGCTACAAAGGGGGGTCCCTGGCTACAAAGGGCGGCCCTGACTAATGAAAGGGGGCCCTGGCTAATGAAAGGGGGCCCTGGCTAATGAAAGGGGGGCCATGACTACAAAGGGGGCCCCTGGCTAATGAAAGGGGGCCCTGATACATAGGGGGGCCCTGAGTACAAAGGGGCACTGGTAATGAAAGGGGGGGCCCTGGCTAATTAAAGGTGGGCCATGACTACATAGGGGGCCCTGGCTAATGAAAGGGGGTCCCTGACTACAAAGGGGCCCTGGCTAATGAAAGGGGGGCCCTGGCTAATGAAAGGGGGGCCATGACTACATAGGGGGGCCCTGGCTAATGAAAGGGGGGCCCTGACTACATAGGGGGCCCTGGCTAATGAAAGGGGGGCCCTGACTACAAAGAGGGCCCTGGCTAATTAAAGGAGGGCCCTGACTACAAAGGCAGCCTGGCTAATGAAAGGGGGGCCCTGACTACAGAGGGGGGCCCTGGTAATAAAAAGGGGGGCCCTGTCTACAGTGGGGTCCCTGGCTAATGATCGGGGGGCCGTGACTTGAAAGGGTGGCCCTGACTACCTAGAGTGGGCCCGACTACCTAAATAATAAAGGGGGCCCTGACTACCTCCACAGTAGCTAAAGGGGGGGGGGGGGCTGACTTCCTGACACACTAGCTAAAGGAGGCCCCTAACTACCTGTATACTACCTAAGGGGGCCCTAACTGCCTGCAAACTACCTAAAAGAGACCTCTAACTGCCTGTATAGTACCTAAAAGAGGACCACTAACCTGCCTGTATACTACCAAAAAGGGAGACCCCTAATTGGCCTGTATAGTACCTAAAGGAGGCCTTAACTGCCTGTATAGTACCTAAAGGAGCCTTAACCCTGCCTGTATAGTACCTAAAGGGGCCCAAACTGCCTGTTACTACTTCAAGGGAACCCCTAAATGCCTGTATACTACCTAAAGGGGGCCCTAACTGCTTGAGCCTATATAAAGGGGACCTAACTACCTACAGCTTACCTAACTGGGGAAAACCACCTCCCTACAGCCTACTAATTGGGACTCACACCAACACCTACCTACAGCCTACCTAACTGGGGTCCACCAACCTAACTGTAGCCTATCTACTTTCCTAACGGGGGCCCTGCTTTCTACATGGGGGTGTTTACCTTTATAGGATACTAGGCCTGAAAAGTTATTCCCTGTACCCGCTCTCCCACCCGGGGTATTTTGGTACAGAGGTGGGAATAGGAAAAGAGATGCTGGAAAAGTGAGGATTCTAAGATATTGTGTGTAATTTCTGCAGGGATGAGTGGTGGCGGGACAAGTCATCATGACGGTGTGGAACGGATGCAGAAAAAAAAGAAGCAAAGAAAGAACGACTCATCAGATATGACATCTCGGTGAATCCCCGATTTCAGGGGTTATTTTTTTATTGTAATGTGATGTGATCTGAGCTGGTGTCTGACCACTATGTGGTCTCTATATGGCGGTGTATAGTGGCAGTGTACATGTGTTCCTGATTGTAAGGCTATGTTCACACGGCCATCTGCGGGACGTAATTCAGTCCGTAATTACGCGCCGGAGTGCACCAATTACGGGCTGAATCCGTCCCAGTAACTACGGTAATTTCCCCAGTTCTCATATAGAACTATGGTTACGTCTCCTCTCCCCGCTCGGCGGGAAAACGCCGAGGGGGGAGATTTAAATTTACATGTCACTTTCTAGCGGCGTATTTCGCGCCGCTAGCAGTGATTCTCTATGGGGCCGACGAGGTGCCGGCCCCCGCCCCTCCCCCGCTCCCCCCCCGGCCAAAATGGCGTAATGCGGGCGTAATTAGCCCCGCAGTTAACTCGTGTGAACATATCCTAGGAGTGAGGGAACACCTGACCATGTGCTAGGAGTTACACAGTCTTTCTTGCTGGTGTTTATTATAGAAGGTTTGGGGAGGTGCTGGGACCAAGGGAAAATGGAGGAGGATATTGTATGTGGGTGGAGGGGGATATGGGTGGAGCTACTTAGCCGTGTCCCTTTGATATGTTTTGGGCTGACAAATGTGTGACTACATTGTACTACACCATACAGTTCTGTTCTGTACACTGTATTATGTGGTAAAAGGGGCGCATTTATGTCCGAGAGGCCGGTAACATTTTCATGTACAGTAGGGTGGGCCCCCAAGATCAACTCCCCTGTGGGCCCCAGACCGCCCAGTCTGACACTGAGACTGTAGACATGTAACTATTGCTTAATATAGTGTTAAAGAGAACCTGTTGTATTTAAATGCTCTTTTATCTGCTGATGAAACAGGAGGAGCTGAAAAGATAGACAAATATTCCGACATGTCAGAAAAAAGGTGCTTCCACATCAGTTTTAAGGTGCATTAAATGAGTGTATAATGCGCCTGAATAAATAAAGCTGGCAAAAATCTGGCGTGTGGTATACCTTGTATAGCATATTTAATGCGCCTAATTTAGGTGTATACCAAAAAAGGCGCATAACATATAATTGCTAGCATATTTGATGAGCCTACTTTAGACGCATTCAAAAGTGTCATGCCTGTCATAAAATGCTTCTTGGTGTACAACTTTTCATTTATATAGAGAATAGGGCGTCAACAGTTTTTTGGTGCCTATAGTTCTCTGGAGAAAGATTCAGTAGAACTTGTATTTTATTCATTTAAATCCCTGCTTATTGTGGGTTAAAGAGTCCAGTGGGCAGTGTTATCAGTGATTCACAACTATCTCTATGGACACTCAAGGAAGGCTGTCAATTACTGATAACTCTGCCCACTGGACTCTTTAACCCAGAGTCTTTTCCCACAGAAGAATATAGTAATCTGTCCAGCACCTTCTGCTCTAGAACATGCTACCAGTAGATCAGATGGCATTACAATACAACAGGTTCTCTTTAAATAACCTGAGACATTATGGGCGACATGTATGAATAGGGCTGTGCCATTCTTTTGGTGTATCTTGCACCAAAAAAACTGTTGTAGCCCTGTTCTATAGATGTATGAAACTTGGAACAGTCTGCGCCTGGACCAACACTTTTAAATGTGCCAAAGATGCGGGGGCATGTCACACCAGATTCATAGGATTAGACACCTACATTAATCTCTCGCGTCAAAAGTAGGCGCAAAACTGTTGGCAAAAAACACAGAAACAAGGCCATACTTACAGCCTAAAGGCTGGACTGAAAACTGAACGAAGTAAAGAGGCAACTCTGGCCCCTATGCTACTTGGCAAAGATAAACAGGTGCAGCTGATTGCTGACCAGTAGCTCACATACCCTACCACTAGGGGAACAATTAGACTGCACATTAAATAGATACCTGTTCACACAGTATGCAGAAAAGCCACAGTATAATACATGGGGAGATTGCACAAATGCAAAAATACCGATAAGACAACCAATCACATACCTTCAATATATGAGGGAGGTGGTTGCTGGTATTATAATTGCATATAGATAAGGTGATGCAAAACTGTTAGTACACCCGGGGTTTGGGTTTGACTGGGCCCAAAAAGGTTGTCGAGTTGAATTTCCTTTCCCAAAAGGGAAAAAAAATACAATTTTTTCTAAAAATTTACACTAAAAAAAATATTTTTAGATAATTATAAAAAACTTTAATATAAAATTTTTTAAATATCCAAAAAATATAAAATTTATTTAAAAATGTATATAAATTATATCATTAAAAAAAAATTTTATAATAAAAAATTTAAAAAATTAATTAAATCAATACGCTTTCCCCATAAATCCATTTCATTTGGGTATTTTGGGTTACTTAGTCTATCATTTATTAATACCAATACAAAAATGTAGAAATAAAAAGAAAACCCTTTTGAATAACAAATTTTGTTGATTTTGCATGGGCCCCAAAAAGTTCGCAAGATTGTATGTGCCGGTACTGCCCATATTTGCGAACAAAGGCCGACCCACTGTTACATTTAGAAAAATAAAATTAACGTCTTTTTAAAAAAAGATAGAAAAATGTATTTTTTTTAAGGATTTAATTATAAAAAATAAAATTATAAACATCTGAACAAAATTTTAGTAACTTAATACATTTTACATTAGAAAAGCAATTTCCATTAACGCTTTTTTCCCCATAGAAAAGAACAGAAGTTTTCAAAAACGTAATTTCTGTTATAATGTCAAATTTTGTGATTGCCATTTTGGGGGTTTTTTGGGCTTCCTTGATACATTATATGTTGTTACATCTCAGTAGTAGCATTCTTGTATTTTTTAGGTGCCTCTGCTGCCATTAATGTATTGTGTACTATTTATTTCTTATGTTTGCAATAAATTACTTAATTATTATAATTTTGGTTGTCTATTTAATTGTATAGTTATTCCTTTTGTCTGAATGTAGTTTTGCTTGTTTTTATAATCAAAGTTTTTGCCCATATTTTTGATTTTTGCCCCCTCCGGGAAATTGTTTAACAGAGCGGTGCGTTTTGTGTGCGCCGAAACTTTTAAAGTCCAAGATGGCCCCCCCGTTCCCTGTGCTGATGCCTCCACCTCTTCCATGTGCTGGTTTCGTCCCTTGGTGAATGTAGACAGCCAGTCCTTCTGTGTCCATACTTTGTTCATCCCTGTTCGCTGTGTCTAAGCTCTCCTGGGCCACATTAAATGATGTGGTGGGCCAGATTTGGCCTGCAGGCCTTGAGTTGGATATTTCTGCCCTACTCCCATCACTACTCAAGGGCAGATTTTAAAATTCAGGAGCCTTGGAAAGATGGGGCACAGTAATGGCAGCCATATTGACTACCACCCAGCTTTCCTATAATGGTCCAGAAGCATTAAAACTCTTTATGATTTATTTTTTTATTTCGCTGCGGGGGGGGGATAAATTTTTTTTTTTTTTTTTTTATTTGGGGGCATTATTATTTAAAATAAAAACCCGTTTTGTCAAACTTCTCCCCACCCTCCCCCACTCGTGTGTCTCGTACTCGCCGCTCGCTTGTAAATATGATAAGTCAATAGAAGATTGCTTATTGCTGCTAATCCTTCATTCAGCAGACGGCCTCGCTTTTTTCCTTATCGGTCGGCGGACGTAGGAGACAAGATAAGTTCAGTCCAAATAGGTGTAATTGCATTGGGTTTTTTTCTGTTTACATAATGAACTCTAATTCGCAGCCTTAAATCCTTATGCCTGGAAAACATCCCAAAACAGGAGGGGGGAACAAATTAATAACTTTCCAAAGACGAATAAATGACAGGATGGCACATAACATAAGCGGGAGAAGGAGGAGACGATATGGAGACAAATTTAAAGGGCTGATGTAAGTGAACTATTGCACAACAAGAAGCTCTGCAACTTTCTAACACAATTTTTGTCCCGTTTTTCGCATTTGTAGGTTTGCTGTTTCTTATCGATATTTAGAGACTGAAACATCTATATAGACACAATGGTCCCCCAGGCTGTGGTTTTTGAAAAAATTTTTAGCCGTTAGGTTAGATAAAAATTTTTGTGAAGTAGACCCCTGGGGCTAAAAAATGAGACATTCCTAATATACAGTCACAGTAGTTTTAAAAGAGACAGATTACCATCAAGTTCAACCAAGGGTGGGAAAAGATGTGAATGAAGTGGGGGGGGGGGGGGGGGATATAGGGGTCTTGATCAAATTTAAAAAAAGGGGCCCACTGATTATGTGATTGATTGTAAGCTCGGATTTTGGATGAGAGTTTGACGCTGATTTTCAGAAGCAGATTTTCGCCTTTAAAACTGTAATGTGGGAAGGATTTTAGTGGAAACTGCCCTTAAAAAATTAAATGTCAAACAGGGGGGGGGAAAAAACAGATTGTGTCACGACGACGTGTTGTCCTGAGAAATAAAAAAAAGGGGGATTGAGTTACATTTGGGTACTGATTCTGAGGTAGAGTCAGCGCTGAATAGTGCTAGCCCCCCATTTCCCGATTAAACTGTGTGAACGTACCTAAAATTAAAATATCTGAACCCCGGAAAGGGTTTATGCTGCAAGGGATTTTGTAACGTCGAATTTTAAATTTAAAAAAAAACTTCAAAGTAAAGTACTTATTTTGAAATACCCGCTATGATATCTAATTTTAAACCCCCATGTGCAGCTGGCGCGAAAAATGGGGGGAGAGACTCATTAAGGTCCCGGTGATTTTAAAAGATTGGAGCCAAAACTGATGCAGTGCATCCCACAGCTGCTGGAGGGAGAAGCCATAGAGCAAACACGATGATCAAGGTGGTTCTACAAATGCTCAGTTTGGGGCTCAAGTCTGGGGAGTTAAAGGGCCCCGGGTTATTTTAAGTCTTGCTTTGCTCTTCCCGTAATGTCTAAAATTTCCCGCCCGTGCCTGTCCATTTTTGATGGAAAAATCCCATCTCCCCCGGGAAGGGCAATCGCATGTTTGAGTACATGATTTGCAAGAATAGATTCATACCCAGATGAAAGCGTCTTCCCCATGGATAAGTGGGCACAGAGACTGCAAAGAAAACCATAATACTGCCACCACCAGCTTGTGTTCTTCAATGAATGGTTTGTAGCGGGCCCCGACTGGGATCAAAAAGCAGCCCTGGGGACACAGGGCCCACCCGCCCAAATGGCGGGGAGCAGGCACCCAAAGGGGATAGTGGGAGTGGGCGACCCAAGGGAGGTACGTTGGGGGGAGGCAGCACCAAGGGCGGTATGTAGGTGGGAGGGCAAGCACCAAAGGAGGTACGTAGGCGGGCACCAAAGGAGATACGTAGGCAGGCGGGCGGGCACCAAGAGAGGTACATAGGCGGGTGGGCACCAAGGGAGGGATGTAGGCTGGCAGGCACAAAGGGGAAAACTTGGTGGGGGGGCACCAAGGGAGGTAGTAGGAGGTGGGGGGCACCAAGGAGGTACATAGGGGGTGGGCTCCCCAAGGGGGGTCGTAGGCAGGCAGGCGCCCGGGATGTTTTTGGCGGGGGGGCACCAGGGAAGTAGTAGGCGGCGGGGACCAAGGGAGGAACGTAGGTGGCCGGGCAGGCCAAGGGAGGGGGATGAAGGCCCGGGGGCACCAAGGGAGGTACATAGGCAGGCACCAAGAGAGGTACGTAGTTGGGCGAGCAGGCACCATGGGAGGTATGTAGGCAGGTGGGCACCAATGGAGGTACGTAGGCGGGCGGGCACCAAGGGAGGTACATAGGCAGGCACCAAGGGAGGGACGTAGGTGGACTGGCAGGCACCAAGGGAGGTATGTAGGTCGGAGGGCCCCAATCGAGGTACGTAGGAGGGCGGGCACCACGGGAGGTAGGTTGACAGACAGGCACCAAGGGAGGTATGTAGGCAGGTGGGCGGGCACCAAGGGAGGTACGTAGGCAGGTGGATGGGCACCAAGGGAGTTATGTAGGAGAACGGGCACCGAGGGAGGTACGTAGGCAGGCGGGCACCAAAGGAGGTATGTTGGAGAACAAGGCCTTGCCTTCCTACTAACAGGCTGACAAGTGGCAAGACCTCAAATAGTGAAGTTACCATCTACTTACAATTACAGTAGAACCTGCAGGAGCAGAGCCGGCTTCCTGGAAAGGCGCGTTCAGCATGGGTAAGGCTGCAGGACTGGGGAGGTGGAGCCAGTGAACGTCTCTATTGTTCACTGTGAGATAGCTGGCCTCCACCCTCCCTGCGTGCACCTCCTGCCCCGCCTGCTCAACTGTAAGCGCATCACGCTGCCAGCACAGACTGGCTACAGCCACTGCAGAGCATTACGGCTCACTGCAGCCCTCAGTTGTGGGCGCGGCGGCCCCTCTGTAGTGGCCGCAGCCAGACTTATATACTTGCAGACAACTCAGGCTGCTTCAGAGTATCCCTGCTCACTGCGGTGGCCCTCAGTTGTGGCGCGGCAGCCGGTGGCCCTCTGTAGTGGCCACAGGCGCAGTCCGCCTCCATAAGTGACACTGTGGCAGCAGTCAGATTCCCCAAGTGCGGCACTGCGGCAGCCTCAGTTGCGGTCGTGGGCCGCGGCGTCCGGTGGCCCGCTGTAGTGGCCGCAGCCCCCATGAATAAACTGTGTGCTGGACTGATATTTCCTGCTGCGGCTCATCTGCAGCCGCATGTCAAAGTGCCGGCTGCAAAGCACTGCCATAGGGCTCCAGGCCCCTCTCTGGCATTATTATCATCTTTCCCTATATTTCTAAGGCCTCATCATCTACTGCCTCTCCTGCAATTCACCTCTCCCCACCAGCATACAGATTCTACACTTTTTTGTGGCAGCAAATCGGTAATCACTAACTACCCCTACCACATTTTTAGAGTTCATTTGGAAAGTGAAAGTGTCCTTGAAACTTGGATGTGCCTGGAAGATAATATATAAGTTTGCTTAAGTGAAGCGTTCACAAAGTTGCTTAATGTAATAAGTAGCTGTATCAAGTAAAGGTTGTGTTGTTGTTTCTAGAAGGAACCAACCATATTTTTCTAGCCTTGGATCCATTAACCCCTTACTAACATTTGATGTACCTGTATGCCATAATGCCTTTAAGGGGGTATGGAGCAAGCTTACACTAAGCCTGCTCCATATGTGGCAGATAATGGCTGCTTATTACAGCCTGGACCTGCCACTGTCAATTGGGATCGGAGACAGCTCTTATCTGGGCATTTTAACCTTTTAGATGCTGCTGCGATTGTGGACTCAGCATCTTAATGAATGAGTGGTTATTAGGGTAGACAGCGCCTAAAGTCTCCGTAGCTATCATGTTACGACTCATAGGCAGGAAGTAATAGGAGAGCCACCTTTCTGCAATATATTGATTTTTTATTACAGTGAACAAGTATCCTAGGAAGACAAATGCAAGAAAGAAAGTCGTTTTAAAAATAAAAACTATTCAAATTTCAAAACACCCTACTTTTGCTATTTTACAAATTTAAAAAAAGTTTCTTATAACTTGTATTGACATGTCACTTCTTTCACTCAGCGTTCAATATGCGTCGGGGAAGCTATGAGAGCTATAGATTACCTTAGTTGTGGGGCGCATTTCAAGCGTATTGCAGCGCAATTACGTGCCGTAATACTCCCCATAATTACGCTGTGTGAACATACCCTTAATGGTCGCAGAGAATGGTGCTGCAGTGTAAATTAAAGCATAAAAAGAAACAAGTTTTACTAGTAATAAAACATAACGGAAACGCTACATATTTGGAATCACTAGAATGGTATCAACCTGCAGAATTACCAAATAATGAAAATAAAAATAAAACCCCTGCAAAAATGCCGCAATAGCGTTTTTTTATGTTCCAACCCACTTTTTCATTGGTTTCCTAGTACATTATGGTGTTTGGTCAGTGGTGCCATTAAAAAGTAATTTTTGTCCCTTAAAATAGGCCCTCATAGGTTTATGTGGAAGGGAAATAAAAGCATTACAGCTCTTGGAATACAGGGAGGAAAAATGAATCTGGTGAAAGAAATTACTGCGGCATTAACGGTTAAAAAGTCAGAAAAGAGAGAAAAAAAGTATCAACATCTAAAAACAACTTGATTTCTTTATGTTGAGAATTTTATTTTGCCTTCAGGTGATGGAGAATAAAATATTCCCATGTGTTTATTACACTTCAGAGCTGGGAACACATTACAGATGATCGCCTCATAAAGGTTTCATATTGTTCTACAGGAATGGTTTATTGCAAATATAGGAACAGTATAAGAGTAGCAGCTGCGAGTAAGAGCCTGAGTAAAGGGGGAGCTGCACAGCAGACAAGACTGATTCACAGAGGTGCAGGCTTTTATTGCCCTCACCACAGTTAAAATAATAGATGTAAACCAAAATATATGATTTAGAAAAAACAATAAGTTGATAGCAGCTTTGTATACTACTCCTTTGTATCTGTTTGACACTGATTTTTTAAAGATATATACAGTAGTATGTCCAGCTACAAACACCAATAATTTGCTACAAAAAAGCAAAATTCATCAGCTATGAAAACTAAAATGCCAAAAGTTTTGCCAAAAACTTCATACAGTCTGCATGTTAATGACAGCCATGTTGCCTCCATAACAGTGCCTACCAGATTATCCTATCATAGAAGGCTGCCAGATATCCCCATATAAAGTGTTTGCTAGATCCCATGATAAGTCACTTTTAGCGGCTCCCATGATTGCCTGCTGATTGCTCTATAATAATTGTTTTTTAAATGCCCCCATAATAAGTGTCTGCCAGATGCCCCAACACCAAAACATGCCTGATGCCCCCATAATTAGGAAGTACCAGATACCCTGGTACATACTGTAGTGCTTTCTCTTTAAACAATGCTAAATTGCCTCATCAGTCACTGCTTTGCTCCCCTACTACAAGGCATGGACGACGGGTAGGCAAAGGTAGGCAATCGCCTAGGGCGACACTTCATCCCAAACAGGAAGGGGGCACAAGGAAGCATGGAGTGGGCTGTATTTGTGGCTTATTTGCCTAGGGCACCAGAATACCTTGTCCCAATCCTGCCCTACTGTACATAGACAGCCAGACACTCAGCCATACTTTTCGTTTCATGTCGTCACTTTATTTCTCCATTCAAGTCACTATTTATTCATATCTGCCTCCTTTTTGAAAATATATTATTATATCTTTTTATGGGACAACAGTGAAGATAGGACACTTTGATACAATGTAAAGCAGTATGTGTACAGCTTGTATAACAGTGTAAATTTGGTGAGCCCTCAAAATAACTCAACACACAGCCATCAATGTCTTAATCGCTTGCAACAAAAGTGAATACATTCCTATGTGAAAATGGACTCTACATAAAGATGGCTTAGGCTATAAGAAGATTGCAAACACCATGAAACTTAGCTGCACCACAGTGGCCAAGACCACAAAGCAGTTTAACAAGACAGATTCTACTCAGAATAGGCCTTGCCATGGTCAACCAAAGAAGTTGAGTACACGTGATCAACATTATATACAGGCGTATGAGTGCTGTTAGCATTGCTGCAGAGGTTAAAGGAGTTGGGGTCAGCCTGTCAGTGCTCAGACCATACGCCGCACACTACATCAAATAGGTCTGTATGGCTGTTATCCCAGAGGGAAACTTCTTCTAAAGATGATGCATAAAAAGTTTTCAAACAGTTTGCTGAAGACAAGCAATGAAGGACATAGTTACATAGTAAGTTAGTATGGTTGAAAAAGACATATGTTCATCAAGTTCAACCAAGGGTACAGAAAAAGTGGATGAAGGAAGGATATACAGTGTTCTCATGGTGAAGTAGGCTTTTCTCATCTTTATATCTCTAGATGAAGGGAATGTCCCCTTGTCTTTTGAGGGGGTTGTACATGAAATAGCTTTTCCCAATACTCTTTGTATGGACCATTTATATAGTTATATAAATAATCATGTCTCCCCAGAGCCATCTTTTCTCAAGACTAAATAAGTTTAATTCTTATAATCTCTCATAACTATGATGCCTCTTTCCCTTCATTAGGTTGGTTGCTCGCCTTTGTACTCTCTCTAGCTCCACTACATTCTTTCTATAAACTTGAGCCCAGAACTGAACAGCATATTCCAAGTGAGGCAATAACAATGCTTTATATAGTGGTAATATTACCTCCCTGTCCCAGGAGTCCATGCCTTTTTTAATACACGCCAAGATCCTACTTGCCTTAGAGGCAGCTGATTGACATTGCATGCTGTTCTGAAGTCTAGGATCTACAAGAACACCCAGATCCTTGTCAACAAGCAATTCTCCCAGTTCTTCACCCCCACGGACATATGGTACCTGCAGATTATTAGTACCCAGATGCAGAACTTTACATGTATCCACATTAAACCTCATTTACCAAGTAAATGTCAAAACACTCATCGTGTGTAGGGCTGCTTCCAATTTATGAACATCTTCCATAGATTGAACTACACTGCATAGCTTGGTGTCATCTGCAAAAATGGAAACAGTGTTAAATACATTGAATAAAAGATGACCCAATGCTGAGCCTTGGGGTAAACCACTTATAACTGGGGATAATTCAGAGTAGGAGTAATTTACCACCATTCTCTGACAATGATCCATCAAGGGTTACTGGAATCATGTCTTGTGGTCTAATGAGACCAAGATAAACTTATTTGGTTCAGATGGTATCAAGTACGTGTGGTGACAACCAGGTGAGGAGTACAAAGACAAATATGTCTTGCCTACAGTCAAACATGGTGGTGGGATTGTCATGGTTTGGGGCTACATGAGTGCTGCCCGCAGTGGAGAGCTTCAGTTCATTGAGGGAACCATGACATAATGAGGTAGAGCATGATTCATTCCCTTCAGAACCTGGGCTACAACATGACAATGACTCAAACACAGATCCAAGATGACCACTGCCTTGCTAAAGAAAATGAGGGTAAATGTGCTGGACTGGCCAAGCATGTCTCGAGTCCTAAAGTCTATTGAGCATCTGTGGGGCATCCACAAATGGAAGGTGAAGAAGCACAAGGTATCTAACATCCACCAGCTCCGTGATGTCGTCATGGAGGAGTGAAAGAGGATTCCCGTGGCTGAAACCTGTGAAGCTCTAGTGAACTCCATGCCCAAGAAAGTCAAGGCAGTATTGGAAAATAATGGTGACAGAATATTGACACTTTGGGTATAATTTGCCTGTATTCACTTAGGGGTGTACGCACTTTTGTTGTCAGCGGTTTAGACATTGATAGCTTTGTGTTGAGTTAGTTTGAGGGCACACCAATTTTACACTGTGATACAAGCTGTACACTGACTACTTTACATTGTATCAAAGTGTCATATCTTCAGTGTTTTCTCAAGTAACGATATGATACAATATTTACAAAAATGTGAGGGGTGTACTCACTTTTGTGAGATACTATATGTACACAGGGAGTCACATTTCATTTACAATATATGCTAAGACATAAACTGTAAAATTGTGTCAATAGGTAAATCTTTGTTTTAGCCCAAGCTTTAATGGGTTGTTTCACTACAGACATTGATGGAATATCACTAGGATATACCATCAATGTCTGATAGTTTTGGATCCAGCCTTTGGGGCCCATACCTATATCCTAAACAAGCTTTGAATCTTCTCTGTTCTGAACGGAGAGGTGGTCAGGACTCTAACGCATGAATGGGAGTTCCGAGTTTAGCCGAGCTAAATGATAAGTTTGGTTTAAATAGACTGCAGTGTTCTGGGCAGCCACAGCCTCAGTGTCTCTCACTTGCATTAGTCTAATGCATCCAGTAGGACCCTACTCATTGCTGAACATAAACACTCAATAAAACTAAATTCTATAGCCGGTTCATAAAAATAGCCACTCTCCATAAATCTCGAGCTGGCTTCTTTCCTACACATATATATGTTTTTACTGTGAGCTGCCTGATGATTATAAATCAAGCATCTATTCTCCATTCAATAAACTTAATGTAGAAAAGCATTCAATCCATTTGGCTTCTTAGAAAAGATGAGTAGCTGCTTTCTTTTTTTTTTGTGAAAGTTTTCATATGGGTTCTGAGCTAATTACCACATTCCGGCCTTCCCTCCTCCACATATTTTCTGTAAAAAGCTCTTTAGAAAATATATTTCTGCGTAACATTCTACTTTGGCATGTAGTCATTATTTATATTTTAATCATCATCTTAAGGTTAATTGCAATTTTTGGTCTATGAGTACCCAACCACATCAAATAAACAATCCCAATTTTATGACTCTCATAGTTTTCCTTCCCTTTTCCTGCCACTAGTAATGAAAGCAGGAGGGTGGAACATCCTTGATCAATAATTGGTAGCTAGAAGCTTTAATATTATCTGCTTACCCTATTTATTAAACCCGGCAGCTGGAATAAGCATAGTCCACAGAGACAAACAAGGGTGGAAATTTCCAACCCATAAGTGAAACTATAGAATAAAATATTGCAATGATGTTATAAGCTGAGGAACCATGTTGGTGGTGCGTCCAGGGTGGGCAGGATAAAGACATTAAGCAACATAATGTATTCGGATTGTTTTTCATTCTAATAAGTGTTTTATCTTTTTTCTGTCTCTTGACAGTTGGAATCTGACGATGGGATTGTGTGAGATTTTATAGGATAATTTCTTTCTTTGAGCTTTAGTAATAAAGGAGCTTTGAAAACCATGTCTGGTGTTGAATGTAGCCCTGAATAAATGTATAAAGCGACTTCTGTGTTTTAAATTACCAGACATGTAGTGTTACAATGTGATATTCAGGTTTTAAATGGTTTGTAGAAACTCTGATTTGATTTTAATAAATTATGTTAATTTTCTTTTGTTTATAATTTCCCAGCCAGTCGTCTTTATACACTATGCAGCAGAATTATGAGTATGAGACATTACAGTAATGGACTGGTTTGGACAAATTTTTGGCGTCAAGTTGCTACAGCCCACATAATCAAGTGGAGCAAACATCATGGCTGACATGTCCCAATATGACTGTGCCATTTATAATACACCAAAACTAGGCGCATTATACGCCATACATGACACATTTGAATGCGCCTGAAAAAGCGCATCAAATATGCTAGCAATGATATGATATGCGTCTAGATTTTGTAATGCACCAGGATACACACGTTAATTTTACTATGCAAGGTATACCACACACCAGATATTTGAAAGGTTTGTTTAGGTGAAATTTATCCTCTTTTAATGTGCCAAAAAACTGCTGTGCCGTTGCCACTTTTCGGACATGTTGCCCTATATGTTCCCCATTGTTAGTAATGCACTACTGTCCCTTTAAGGGCTATCTGCAGCTTCAGCCAGGGTTCTGCACAGTGCTTAATGGGTTAAGCACTTGTGCCAATCCCTGGCTGTGGTAGGGGATTTAAACCCCTTCTTGGCTTTAACTCCATGCTTGTGATTGCTTCGGTATCCTGGCCAGTTTGTGCTCTTATTTTTTGGATTTCTCTGGCTCTGGAATTTGGTATGTATTTCTGGTAACTCTCCTGTCTTCTCCGTTGGTACTGTGTGTCCTCCTTATGTGAACTTGGCCTGTATGACTTTGATCTTCTAATTTTCTGTTGGTCTGCTCCTTGTTTGTCATTTATTTTGTCATCCATCTGTTTGGCCTCTGTTTAACTAGGACTTCCTCAGGAAGAGGTTCGAGTGTGGGATCGCCCTTTTCAGGGTGGGCACTCTGCTTAGGCAGGTTAAAGGGGTTTTATCGTTTGAAGGTTTCGTACACTTGAGCTACTAATATCAGTTTCAGTTTCAAATCCAGGGGCGATTCTCTTTTCCCTGTAGGCGTGTATCTCCTGCCAGGAGGTGAGTCTCCCCTCACTGAAGAGCTGTGACATCATCATTCGGTGTGTGCAGTGGAAGAGGAAGGATGTCTGGAGAGGACAGCTATACAGCCTCCTGCATGCTTCTTATGTCTGCAGAGCCTTCAGCTTCAGGCTCAATAAGCTCCTTGTAACACCCTCATTGCTATAAACAGTTATACATACAGCCTGAACTGATGAAACAAATGTGAGGAATGCACACTGCCCTCCTCCCTCTTCCCCCTCTGTTAACAGGCAGGAGGTACAGAAGACTGTATAAGGCTGTGTTCTATGGGTGTTGGGAACAGACTGTATAAAGCTGTGTTATATAAGGGGAGAACAGTGTATAAGGCTGTGTTATATGAGGGGAGACTGCCCAGATCCTTTACATAGAGCTGGGATAGGAGCATAGAGAAGTTGAGGCCACTTAGTTTCCCTTTCAATTTAAACAGCTCAGAGGGGAGTAAGCACAGAGAAGCCAATCACATCACAAGGGGTGTTTCCCATCCAGGGAGTGTCTAAACAGGCTGAATGAAACGTCAGTCAGCCAATCACAGAAAAGGAGGTGTGTCCCGACCAGCAGCTGCAGAGATAGCCATAGATGCACAGAAAAGCTCATATCTACTATGCTATGTGACTTGGGTAAAAAACAATTGCAAAAGTGCTTATTTTTACTTTCCCTGTCATTAGAGACATGATCTTTGTAGCGAGAAAAGCCCTTTAAGCCAGGGCGAGACTAGGACGTCCTTTACACTAGCAAGATATCTTACACAGGGCACATTGAATGCATTTTTAAAACTGAGGACTCAAATAGTGGACCCACCCTCTTACATCAAATTCCTGAAGTCTGACATTTTAAAAGGTGAGGCCTAAAGCTGAGATACTTTATAAGGGGGGTCTGTTACCTTAGTTTTGTTACTAATTAAGACCAGGTACTAAGGCAGTTTTTTTTTTATCTCTTTTTATTTTCCACTTAAATTTTTTTTACTTTATTTTCTGCTAATGATTATAGTGTAGGGTATGATTTGTGGGCATGTTCTATGACCTTTGCAGAGATAAACATGCGGTACAGGAAAGGTGCTGACCATCGATTATTCTCAATAATGGATCACGTGTTATCGATACATCAGTGTCACCTTCCTTTATAATCCTACAATTGTTTTCAAAATATTAACAGTGTGTTCAAAAACATGAGCTAAGCACAAAGGGTGACATGTATGAGTGGGGCTGTGAAAGATATCTGGCGTTTTTTCAGCCTGATATCAGATGCAGCTCCATTCATACATTTTTAAAATCTCGCACGCCACTCCAGGCCGCATTACATAGCACCTGCGGCGCTTTGTAAAGCGCACGATCCCCGGGGGAGGGTTCTGTGGGAGGCAGGGCGCACTAGAACCATAGCGAAGTTACATACCTGTAACTTCGCTACAACATTTATGGGTGCATTACAGTGGAACAGATATATCAATTTCAGCTGTAGAGCGTGTTCATAAATCAGGCGCATTCTATGCCGTTACTAGGCGCATAAAATTTGGCGTATTGATGACAAATTTCATGAAAGTCGCCCAAAATCTTGTTTTTATTTCCATGCATTGGGAACATCGCATACTGTTTTCTAAATAAAAACATAATGAGAAATGTATAGAATTGTTAACTACTTTACAGAAAATAACAAAAAATGAACATTGGGCAGTTCCAAAAAAAGCAGTTTCTGCATTTGTCTTTGCAAACTCAAGATATGTACTTTTTTTTAGGATGTAGCATTCCTGTGAATCAATAACCTAATATTTTGTTGTATAACCACAGTTTTTTAGAACTGCTTCACATCTATGTTGCATGGAGTCAACTAACTTATGGCACCTGTCAACTGTTATTCCAGCCCAGGATACTTTGACTACATCCCACAATTTATTTGTATTTATTGACTTTGACTCAGAAACTGCATTGTCATTTTTGACATCACCGCACAAGTTTTCTATCCGATTAAGGTTCGGGGATTGGGCAGCCAGTCCATAGCCTCAATTTTGTTGGACAGGAACCAAGATTTTGCCCGTTTACTAGTATGTTTAGGGTGGCTGTGTTGTTGAAACACCCATTTCTTCCTCAACGTAAGGCAACATGACTTCATCAAGTATTTTAATACATGCAAACTGGTCCATGATCCCTGGTCTGCAGTAAGTAGGCCCGGCACCATAGTAAGAAAAACATGCCCATATCATGATGCTTGCACCACCATGAGTCACTGTCTTCAGAGTGTACTGTGACTTGAATTCAGAGTTTGGGGGTCCACTGATGAAATTTCTGCAGCCCTTGGACCCAAAAAGAGCCATTTTACTTTCATCAGTCCACAAAATGTTTCTCCATTTCTATTTTGGCCAGTTAATGTGTTCTTTGGCAAATTGTATCAGTGGGACTTTGTGGGGACTTCTTGCTAATAGATCAGCTTCAAACAAGCATCTTCTAACGGTCACAGGACTCACAGGTAACTTGAGACTGTCTGATCATTCTGGGGCTGATCATTGGCTGAGACTGCCATCCTGGCTATTGCTTGATCCATTCGAATGGTCGTCTTTAGCTGAACAGCCGATCATTGTCTGTACTTTTTTAAAAGTTTTATACTCTCCAATCAACTTTTTAATCAAAGTACACTTGTCTTCTGAACAATGTCTCGAATGACCCATATTTCTCAGGCTTTCAAGGAAAAATGTATGTGCAACATGTGCTGGCTGTGCGGGGCCATTGATTCACACCTGTTTCTTCACAGATTGATTGACCTAACTAACTGAGCTCCACACTGCTATTATTTTGAATACCTCTCCTTTTTAAGTAATTATTCAACTACACAGACTCAAAAACATGCAGACCATCAGTACTCAGTCTGTTGGTTTTCTAAGAATCTACTGCACAAACTCATAAATTGATTGACATGTGATATAATTTATAACAAAAACTCATTAATCTGGTTAGTCATATTGGACTGCTATAATTTTGAACGCAACTGTACCCGTGATGATAATGAGGACATCGATGAGAAGAAAGTGTTAGACATTATCAGACTTAGTGCCCAAAGTGAAAACTGCAAAATACAGGACTTTTTTTTAAAACCTTGATATGGAAAATATAATTAATAAAAAAATTCTTTAAAAATATTTTTAACATAAATATTTGATGAAAACAATAGATGATTTTTCTGATGATAAATTTACTTTAAGGGGTGTTCCTACTATAGAATTTGATGAGAAAAGTTTCGACTTAGAACGGAAAGCTGGTCACGCTTGCGCACAACTCTTCATTCTGTTAAATGGGAGTTCTAAGTACAGCCGAGTGCCATGTTTGGCTGTACTTGGAACTCCTACAGAACAGAATAGAAAGTTGTGCGCAAACATGACCAACTCTACATTCTAAGCAAAAACTTTTAGAAGCCCATTTCCAAGATAGGTGCAGGTTTCAAATGTGGGACTAGCACCTGTCAGACTTTGATGGCATATCCTATCATTATGCCCTCAAAGTCTATGGTAGGAAAAACCCTTTTATTGAATTTGCTTGATTGACTTTTAAAAGTTGTTGCACAACAGATAAGGATAGTTTACACCTGTGGACTGCAGCCTGTATCTATCCAATCATCTGCAAGGTATGCATGGAGTTGTAGTTTCCCAGCAGCTGGAGAGTCACAGGTGAAGACCACGGCTCTATAATGACTCAGCCTCAGAGAAAGATCACCTACTGAAATGTAAGCTTATTGGCCACTATAGATGTAGGCAACTGTCCACACCCATTTGTGACATCTGTAATGGCAGCCATATTGATTACCACCAGCTTTCCCCCACAGCAGACATAACTCAGATATGGTTAAATTAAATGTTTAATACTGTTGAAGATATAAACAACCTGAAAACTTGTTTTTTTCCTTTTTTTGGCTGCCTGTCCTTGTATTTCTCCAGACTTGTCTCTTAAAGAGTCTTTTAGAAAGCTGAATAGAATTAGCAGCCATTGATTGCAATAACGATCTGGCATCAGGAATCCGCATTTACCTTAGAAACAGCTCCATTCTCAGTGTGTTCACTCAATATTGTTTAGCCGGCAATTATCCATAATTTTGTTTGGAGAGCAGGTGATCACGCTTTCTGCAGAACCTGATTGTGTAGACAGCTACGGTCATATCCATATGAAAAGAAGCTCCTTACAGCCGCAATCTGCAGCCACTTTGTACGTTGTGGGTCTAATTTAAGTGGTACTCTGTAACTACATCAGCAAGTGAAGCAGAGCTGGGCCCTCAGTCATAATATCTGCTTTAAAGAAGCAGCAATTTTTTGGTAATTAAGTAGCAGAAGCCATATCAAAAGCTTACAGGAACTTAAAGACACCTGTATACACCTTTATGTGCCAGAGTAAAATTGCGAATGACATACAAATGACATGCAAAAATGAAATAGCAGTACCCATTTTTTCCATAGTTTCCATTAACAGTAAAAGTTTCACAGTGCTTCATTGTAGTGCCCAGTGGCGTAGCTATAGAGGATACAGCTACGATCGGACCCCTGAGCCAGTGGGGCCCACAGGGCTCCTTCACTACACAGCTGTCACATAGACCCAGAGACACAGCTATTGTAGCCCCACGCAGGCAGCAGGTCTGATCCCAGCCTCTTAGCTCCCTGGAGGCAGCGGTGTGATGTAATGTCATCATGCTGCTGCCTGTACAAGTTGGGGCATAACTAGAGAAGCCTGGGCCCCTTAGCAAACTTTTACATGCCACCCCTCCACTACCACAAGCATTTACCAGTGCCCATTAATAACAATCATGCAGTTATAAGAGAATACAAAGAGCAAATGCCTCACCATAAATATCACTATCATGCTGTTACCAAAAAAAAAAAACACAAGACCAACATTACCATTAACCCTATTACATAAGGACCTGATTATATCGACAGAACATGACCACAAATTACCACCACATAGCGACTGAATAATACCCCTACACTATTAATGAATAAAGATCAGTATACAACAACCAATATTTCTGCCAAATTGTGGTAGACACCAGTGTACACAGGCTCTGCAAACATATAAGTGACTCACAGGTGACATTCCTCTGACTTTGCCTTTCCTTGTGCATCTGGTTACAGACCACCATTATTATTATTATTATTATTATTATTTATTTTAAAGCGCCACTGATTCCAGGGCGCTGTACATTCGAGGGGGTTACATACATTACATAAGTCAAACGAGTACAGTGATAAGGGATAATGACAATTGGCAGGACAGAGGGAGAGTGGACCCTACCCGCGTGGGCTTACAATCTACAAGGAGGGGAAAGAGACAGGAGGTGAGGGGCAGACAAGTCTGTGGAAGTAGGACAATTTAGTGAAGGTTATAGGAACCTGAAAAATGGTTTTCAGGTTGCTTTTGAAGCTGGAAAGAGATGTATCGATGTTTGGGGAGTGAGTTCCAGAGTTGGTGAAGCACGGAGAGTCTTGGACGTTGTTGAGGCGTAAGGGAGAGCAGAGGAAAGGTCTGTGAGGAGCGAGATTGGTGGGGGAGTTATTTGGAATTAGGCAGAATGTATGGAGGGAGAGGCATGGAGAGCCTATTCATGTTATAGCTTGAAATGAATTCGCTTGGCAATGGGAAGCCAGTGAAGGGATTGGCAGAGGGGAGAGGCAGAGGAGTAGCGAGGAGAGAGGTGGATAAGACGGGCAGCAGAGTTAAGGATGGATTGGAGGGGAGCGAGGGTGCTAGCTGGGAGGCCACTGAGAAGGATGTTGCAGTAGTCTAGGCGGGAGATGACAAGGGCATGGACCAGCATTTTTGTAGTGTCATAGCCGAGGATGAGCGGATGCGAGAGATTTTTTCAGGTGGAGCGGCAGGCAGAGGTGAGGGTTTTGGGTTGTGGTTTGA